>JBAMDN010000036.1:0-86067 GCA_037074945.1 Tetracladium marchalianum
TAGCTTATTCTTTGGCATTTGAAATCTTGATTTCATAATTCATAGATAGCGTTTCTCTCCCGGTCCCTTTCCCAAGCGAAATCCACTCTCAATCAAAATACTGACACATACAAGGCCGATTTTATGTTCTCCGGTGATCTTCGTGACAAACTCCTTTTTGAAGACGCCTCCTTCACCTACTCCCGCCGCTACTTCTGGGCCTATCAAACTCTCGGCATTATGATGAACTGCATCAAGGACATCATGGACACCTACAATTCAACCTTTACACCCGAGTTCTGGGAAGGCAAGCATCGTTCTCTTTTTCCCATGCTAGAAGAAGACTCCTCACGCAACATCTACTGGCGCAAACGAATGTCACTTCTGAAAAAGGATTTTGACAGGCAAATCAAAGCATTGGGAATTGTGTGGGAGGAGAATGATGATAGGCGGAAGGAGATCCGGACGTTGAGGGATCAGTTGTTTAGTGGGACCAGTGTATTAGAGAGTAGGAAAAGTGTCGAGTTGAGTGAAGTGACGATTTTGCAAGGGCATAATATTAAGTTGCTTACTTTGGTAAGTCTATGATTCCTAAATTGAAAGTCCCAAGAAGACGGCAAAAATGTTTAAGAAAGTAACCTAACGGATTTCCCAAATCGCAGGTATCCATCTTCTTTCTTCCCCTCACATTCGTCACCTCCGTTTTCGGAATGAGTAACATGCCATCCGAAGGCTTCCTCGATTTCGCAATCGTAATGACAACTGTTTGCGTTCCATTCTTCTTCCTAATCGGCTCTTTGAACACAACACAAGGAATGGCCTTCTGGAGAAGCAAGTATGAGCACATGATCTCATGGGTTTTCGATCGGGATCGATGGGGCAGGAAAAGAGATCCAAAGGAAGAGGGAGGGAAAGAAAGCAGTTCCGACGATGGAAATGATACTGATGGTGTGACGGAGGCTCATTGTATGTTTAGCTCCTGTCCCACCCGAAAGTTGAGCATGCAAGCTTACATTCAAAAACAGCACCGCCACGACTCAAATCAAGCAAACGCTCGCTATCAACCAACATCGCCATTCAAAAAAGAAAAGAACAGATTAAACCACTCACTTCACCACCATGTCCTGCCTCAGGCTCAACAGCACCAGCAAGATCCAACTCTAATTCCGTCTTCCGCGTGAAAATTGAGGATGGCGATGCTGAAAGAGAAAGAGGGAGGAAGACCGCTAATGGAGGTTCAACTCCTAGTCAAGTAAGACCAGGGAGTGAGTTAACGATTGTAGAGGTTATGATGGATGATGGCGTCGGGCATGGGCATGGGCGAGGGAGAACGGGTGCAGCAGGAGGGGGCGAGAGACATGTGGGTATCGGAATGGGGACGATAGAGAGGACGGAGAGTCCTACTGAGATTGGAGTTGTGGGGAGGGATTATGGACATGGGGGAGTAGGAAGGGAGACAAATTCGTCTGCTTGGTGGGAGAGGTGGATTGGAAGGGGGAGGAGGACGACGAAGGGGAGGGGGGTAGATGTTTAGATGTTTGTATTTATTCAAAAGAGGATAGAAATAATGGTCGAATGAATAGTCGTTTATCAAGCTAGTTGCTACTTCATGTATGTATTGAGAGTGATTTGCAGATAAATCGCCATATTCATCGTTTAAAGTCTATTCATGAAAGGAGAGAGTATTTTCACGTCAGCGAGAACCAAATAATTCAAGAGGGGAAAGAAGACTTTCCCCCCGAAGGTCAGATTTCAAAACACTCGAGAAGGGTTAAGGCTCGCTAAGTTTTGTTTTTGTAAATTTTTACAATTTACATTTGGGCTTTCTATTTCTCTTTATTCAAATTAATGAGTGAGATCCCTGGGTAGCTTAACCAGCTCCAAAAAGCCTCCCATGATAAACTCCATTCACCCAAACCAGAGTGTACCACATATAATCATCTCACGTCCATTTGTATCTTATCTCCTCTCTTTCTGGCTCCGCTGGAAACGAAAAAAGCATTCTCATCCTGTTTCTCATGAAATCCTCATATCTAATTTACAAAATCCTCTTCTCCTGATGCACAACCTCGGCACCCTTAGTCGACTCCTCCTCATCATAAGTAACACCCTTGTTGTTATGAACCTCATCCTGCACACCCTGGCGCACCTTCTCCTCCTCAGTGGGGTAAGCGTGTCTCCACATGCTCCAGAGAGAGCGAGAGAACAAGTCATCCATGGATTCGATGGAACGGCCCTTGAGCTCTGGAAGGCAGAAGAAGATCCAGATCACGCCGATGTAGGTTGAGACGCCGAAGAAGAGGAAAGTGCCGTAGCCCATGTGCGTCATCATGAGTGGTGTGGCTTTGGTGATGCCGTAGTTCATGATCCTGTGGGAGGGAGAGGTGTTAGGGATGCGGTTTTTATGTTTTGGTGTTGCGGCTAAGCGAGAAAGGGGGAGAGGACTTACCAGTTAGCGAATAGACAGAAACCAACACAAGTAGAGCGAATTCTAGGTGGGAAGATCTCGGCAGCAGTGACATATGGAACGATACTGTGACCGAATGACCATCCAACACTGTACATGTAGATGAAGATGATACCGACGATTCCACCAGCGGGGACGCCATCTCCAGTATAGGCCGCTGGATTGGCAAAGCGGGTGTAGAGACCGATGTACATCATTGCGGTACCTTGGATAGCAGCGCCAATCATGAGCGGGAGACGACGACCGACACGGTCAATGACGAAGGTGATGTAGATGAGTGTTGCGCAGAGCTTGACGATACCGTAGACACCTGTAGTGAGGAGAGGAGCAGTCGTGCCCTTGACACCGATGCTCTTGAACACAGCAGGAGCGAAGTAGTTGATGGAATCGGTACCGGTGAGTTTGTGGAAGACGAAGAGGGTGACGGCCATAGTAAGACGACGTCTGTTGCTTGCGTTACCGAAGATGTCCTTAAAGACTTGCTTGATGGAGTGACCGGCTTTGATCTCTTGCTCGGCGTCGACTTGGGCGCAGATTTCGCTGTACTCAGTGTGCACATATGGGTGATCGGCTGGGAGTCCCCGGATCTTGCAGAGGTTGTTGAGACCTTGCTCTCTCTTGTTGTGACTGACGAGATAGCGGGCACTTTCTGGGGCGAAGGCGACGAGACCGACGAAGAGAGCACCGGGGATGATCTGGATACCGAGGGAGGTTTGCCATTGTCGATTGGAGTGGGCTTTTTTGTCGTATGACCATTTGGCAACACCGTAGTTGATCCAGAAAGCAAGAGCGAGAGCAGTGATGATGGCGACGTTGTAGAGAGCAGTGATACTTCCTCGAATAGACTTGGGGGACCACTCAGAGAGGAAGGTAGGTGTGAGAGCAGATGTAGCTCCAACACCGAGACCACCGATGAATCGACCAGCAAGGAAAACACCATAGACGGGGATCTCTTGCATGGCTGCACCAATGAGGAAGACAATGCCATAGGTGAGAAGAGCAGTCTTGCGTCCCCAGTAATCGGCAATGGGAGCACCACAGAGAGCACCAAAAGCAGCCCCTGCAGCAACTGTGAAACATGGTTAGAAAATTCTAACAGATGTGGCTGGAAAGCTTACCCATTGCTGCTATATCTCCTTTTCTTACATCTAGTTCTGCTGTTGTCATACCATCGAATCCGAAGGCATGTTTGAAGGCTGGAAGAGTCAAGACACCACCAATGTTACCAGTGTCAAAACCGTAGAACATGCCCGCAAACATGGCCCCAAAGACGACATAGTACAACTTGGGATTGAAGATCTCTTTAGGATCGGTCCTGTGGTGTAGCGCATTAGCAAAGGCTCCATCCATGTTTGACGAGACGCAAGCTTTTTCGTGCAGTCTCAAAAGACTTCAGATAGACCGTACTTGTAATCGGGCGATGCCCAGATTGAATTTCCACCACCCATGATTGCTGATTTCGGCGAGATGACAAAGTTGCGAAGAAGGGTTGAGGCGGTTGAAAGATGATTCTCAACGGAATTAGATGTTCAAGAAGGAAGATGAGTGTCGATGAGAGAGAATTGAGTGACTGTCTGGAGAAAGAGTAAAACAACCAGGACATCCAGAGAACCTATATACTTCGTTCCACGATCCTATCTCGCGTCGCGAGCATGGGCATTGGCATGGATCGTGATGTAGACCGGGGAATATCTGGGGCAATTCGTGGGGTTGCGACTATGGTTGGTTTGTGGGGTACTGAATCGTGCTTGTGAACACTAGAACTTCCCTGTGGGCGGGCAGAACATTGATCATCAAGGACTTCCCTCCGGACACTTCCAGACCTGTGTACGGCGACGAGGCCGAACGGTCTGTCGGCGATGATGCCGGAGGAGAAAAGAGCTCTCCCACACTCTGGGGTCTCCAAGGAAAGGATGCCAAGTTGACAGGGCATCTATCTCCCCCGAAACGTCCACTCTTGAGGGTCCAATCAAAGCCGCGGCGATGTAAACAATGGAATCTCGCGAGAATGAGTATTGAAACTGGACGATGGTATCTTACCTTTTTCGACGTGAAAAGACTGGAGTCCAGATTGACATTGTCACAAGCAAACCGATTCGCGAAGGAGAAACCTAAATGACTCGTTGCCAGCCTTTCCCTGCTTACTGGGCGGCACAAGAACTCTAAAGTTTTTCTGGAACAATGTCTCCTGTGATCTATGATGAGTGCGAATCAATTGGTGACAGATGCAAAACAGTGGTATTATTGAAGTCAAAGTGAATGTTGCGTGAGGCTTTCAAGGGACTGTGCGATTGGAATATCGAAAGCTAGCACCATGTACAATACTGCACACCGCTGTTCTGGGCATTTGAGTATTGAAATTGTGAGATTTATCTTCTCCAAGCGGCTATCGATGCTAAAACGGAACCAAGAACATCCGTCTAATTGAGATCTAACCCCTCGTCATCGTGGAAAACAACGGTTCCCCAATTTGGACGATTGAACCTCCTCCCTTTCGTCTTCGCCAGCTCATCAATATCTGCCTTCTCCTTCTCGCTAAGCTGTACCACACCCTGTAGATTACTCTTGATTCTTCCCTCATTTGTACTTTTTGGTATCACACTCCATCCGCTCTGAATCCCCCAACTTAGCAAGACATTTGCAGCAGTAACCCCCTTCCTCACTGCGATATCCAACACTACCTTCTCTTCGTGCAAAGTCGAACCGCTTCCTCCCAATGGTCCGAAAGCAGTCTGATGAATTCCCTTCTTCTGGCAAAATATATGAAGCTTGTCTTGTGGCAGGAAGGGATGTAATTCTGTCTGGTTGACCGCAGGAATGACCTTGGCGGTCTTCAACAACTTCTCAAGATTCACTGTCGAGAAGTTCGCAACTCCAATCGCCCTCACTTTGCCTGTGTCGAGTAACTTCTCCATCTCTCTCCAAGTATCGCTGAAGTTCCATTCCGAATCTGGGAGATGTTTATGCCGATCTTCCTTGCCGTATTCTACACCGGTGTTTGGGTCAAGGGAGATGGGCCAGTGCATCATGTACATATCGACATAAGATATTTGGAGATCGGAGAGTGATTTTTCGAGGGCTTCTACAACGCGAGTGTGATCTGAAGACCATACTTTGGTGGTGACGAAGTATTCTTCGCGGGGAACTTTCGTGGCAGCGAACACTTCACCAATTTCTTTTTCGTTGTAATCTGGAAGCAATTAGTGATTGAAATCTTTTCCTTGAACTTCCGAACACACAAAGCGGTGCACAATCCTACATGATCATTAGTATTTTATATGATTGGAGGGTTTTCTAGACTTACGAAGTGACGATAGCCAGCTTCAAATGCGTATTGAACTGCTTTTCCAGCCGCTGTTTCTTTCCATCAGCCAAGTCAAATTATTACCAAATGTAGTTCTTACCACCAGGCTCAGCCTTCCATGTTCCAAATCCAACAGCTGGAATCTTTGCTCCAGTATTCAACGTGAAGTGAGTGACAAGTTCAGGCATTGTGAAAATGTTGTATAGTCTCAAGGGGAAAGGTATGGCCTTCAGTAAAATTCTTGGTGTCAAGTACAATATTGAAGAAGAAAGCAACAGCCTTGAGAATTCCTCTCTCGAGAAAGTCTCAGCCTTGCCTGAAATTTAAAAGCGGAACCGTTCATTCGGGCCGTACGGAATTCCATCTTTGTTGTTTTTAATATTCGCCTCTGAAGAAGGGTCCACATCGTCATCCGATGAAACCCCGCATCCGTCTCCCTTCCCCACGAAGACAACCTCTGGAGCAAAACGGCCGGGGAGAACACCGCCGAACAACATCAGATTTCACAACTGGCTATCACGGGATATCACGAGGCATCGTGAGCAATATCAAAGTCAAGAAAGAGTATTTAAGTTGAGTGTTTTAATGCTCTCATAGAAACCTGTAAATTTAAAAGTCACACTCGTCAACCCCACACACGTCAATCCCAAAGTTTGTTAAAACTTCATCACAAATTTGTATACTTTATTCTGTATCTACAAGCCCTTCAAAAAAAACACAAATCCTCAGAAGTCACACATCATGCCTCCCACTGGTTTCGTAACCGTACCACAAGAGATTCCTTCTCTAGGGACCTCTCTCAAACAAAGCGCAACCAACTCCTCCCGCCAAGAATCATACCTCCCAACATCCACCATTCAATCTCACGCCTCCAACCTCCTCCTCCTACCCAATGGCGACCTTCTCTGCGCCTGGTTCGGCGGCAAACAAGAAGGTATTCCAGACATCTGCATCTATACCGCTCGCCTCCCAGCCAACACATCAAGCTGGCTCCCCGCCACCAAAATGACCGACGACCTTCACCACAGCGAGCAGAACCCCGTGCTATTTCAAACACCCCAAGGACCCGTTTGGCTCCTCTGGACTTCTCAAGATGCTGGTAATCAAGACTCCGCTATCGTCAAGAAGCGCGTTTCTGAAGATGGTGGATTGACTTGGGGCCCCGAGTCCGTTCAATTCGATGAGCCAGGAACGTTCATCAGACAGCCTTTGGTTGTGCTCAAGAATGGAACATGGGTTCTTCCGATTTTCAGATGTAGATCCGAGCCTGGTGAGAGGTGGATTGGTAACGATGATATCTCGTGCATCAAGTCGTCAACAGATCGAGGCATGACCTGGTCCGAGACTGAGGTGCCAAATAGTCCTGGAGCAGTACACATGGCTATCGTGCCACTAAAAAACGGAACCTATTTGGGCATTTTCAGAAGCCGTTGGGCGGATTTCGTGTATACTTCTACCTCTGACGATGGCATCAACTGGACTCAGCCTCAAGCCACTGAGCTGCCAAACCCAAATGCCGGTGTTGGCGCGACGGTACTGGAATCGGGGAAGGTTGTTCTGGTATACAACCATTCGTCGGCAAAAGGCTTGACTGAGAAACGAGAGGGTCTTTACGACGATATCACATCCGCTGATGACAAGAGGAAGAATCAAAAGGCCAAGCATCCAGGAAAGGAAGCGTTCTGGGGAGCACCAAGAGCACCGCTTTGTGTGGCCGTTAGTGAGGATGATGGAAAGACATGGAAGAGCGATACTTTGGAGGAGGGTGATGGCTTCTGTATGACGAATAATAGTGAGCAGAAGTTGAATAGGGAGTTATCGTACCCCTCGATTGTGGGTGATGGTGCTGGTGGTGTTCATATTGCGTATACGTTCTGGAGACAGACGATTAAGTATGTTAGGTTATCGGCAGAGTACTTTAAGTAATTTCTTAGGTAGTTCTATTATGTTTTAAAATTCGAAAGGTCATCAATGTCATTGGATACTTCATATCAATCTTAGATGTTTATGAGAATTTTGTGACTGTTGAGGAAGTGGCAACCTCGCATTTTCTTTTCAAATTCGAGATTTAGGTCCTATTTTCAGACTTTGACTGAAGGGTTTTGTGAAAGGTTTTGCGTGTCACTTTTTGATTGAAAGTCAAACATGTAATGCCCAAGAAAAGAGTTTGGTATTGAATCTAAAAAGTTTGGTGTGTTAGAAGTTATGAGCCCCTGGCGGCCTCGGGAGACTTTTTGAGAATGGGTGGTCTTGCATATGGAACATTCAAAGAATGATTTAAGTTTCGCAGTGAGATAATATGTTTTCAGCGCAAAGGTATAATATCTTTAGTCTATAAATATGGTATTTAATTATTTAAAACTGCACTCAGAACATGTTTCCTGTTACTTCAATACACCGTTGCTCAAACCCGGCGCCTTCACATCAGGTAAAGTCTTCTCAAACTCGTCCAAACCCTTCATAACCTCAATAACCCAATCCTGCATCGGTTTCGCTGAAGGCAAAAATGGTTTCCTAGGGAAAAAGCTCTCCCTCTTCAAAACACCAGCCTTTGGTCCAGCGAAGTACGACGCACCAAACTTCGTTGGCGCAATTCCCTCTTTACACGCTTTTTCAGCCTGTGCAACCAATCCTTGAAGTTTCACAGCTTCGTCGACCTTTCCTTCTGTCCACAGAGCGTACAACTTGGCGACACTCTTGGGGAAGACATTTCCAATTCCGGTGACGCAACCAGCACCACCGCCAATGAGGCAAGGAATCAACCAGTCTGACGAGCCACCGTACACGCCAAATTGCTCGTGTTTAAATTCTTGCGTGAGTCTGGTGACTTTTCCAGCATTTCCACACGTGAGCTTCACGCCGACGATGTTGGGGTGGGCAGCAAGTTCAGCCAAGACATCAGAGTTTAGATCAACACCATTGCACACCACAGGGAACTATGAAGTGTCAGTTTGACTGGTTTTGAGTTGAAGTGAAGGAAATTTTTTTTTTAAAAAAAAAACATACATTATAGACAACAACTGGGATTGGACTGGCGTCTGCAACCTCTCGGTAATAACCCAAAATCACATCCTTGGTCACGGCTTTCGCCCAGAAACAAGGTGGTAGTAATAATCCAAAGTCAGCACCAGCTGCTTTTGCATCTTTGGCGAGGGAAATGCTGTCGCGTGTTGAGTGGCCGGTAATTCCAGCTACGAGAGGGAAAGATGGGAATCCAAGATCCAGCGCTGCCTTTCGAGCAACTCGTGTGAGATCTTGTCTTTCTGAGGGTGAGAGGAGAACGGCTTCAGCAGTGGTACCAGCAAGGACGAGACCTTGGATTCCACTTCGAATTAGGTATGAAAAGTAGAGATATGATGCTTCCAGGTCGATATCTTGTTCTGGTGTTGCTGTGTACGTGGAAAGCACGGGACAGTAGACACCCTTTGGGAGAGGGGTGGCTTTGTTGGCAATAGTAGAGGTCATTTTGGGTGGTTGTTTTTGGTTTTGGGGATGATGTGATGTGATGAAATGAAGGATATACTTCCAAGCAGTTCTTTTATTTGGCTGATATCTCACGTTACTCCTCTATTCGTTTCGACTAAAATCTATTGACACTGTGGCAGTCTACGGCGTGAATGCCAAGGATGCCTCTGTTTCGGAGAGCAGGCCGAAATGTTCGAAATCCTGACATTTCAGCAAGTTGCACTACACACCCACAAAAACGGTCCTGGATCCTACTACCAACCAATTGCATTTCCCCGGTATCAAGCCCCAAGGCTTATTGTCTTCTAAGAGGGAATGCTATGACCTGATTTGCGGGGTCTCCGCAGGAATGTAAACACTTGCCCTCAATCAGGGAAGACTCGATTGCTAAGCGAGTGCCCCTGACTCGGTAACTGCACCTCCTAGGGCAGATCGCAACTTCAGGTCATGTGTGGTTGACAAGCTCTTCGAGCACTTCACACCTGCCACACCCCATATATAATCCCGAGTCGGACTTATCGCCGTGCCAGACGCGACATCTCCCAACATCACCATTTTCGGAAGGCTACAGCCTCCAGCCAAACCAGTAAAGGGGACGTCAACTCGTACCATGAAGAGATCATGGAGGGCGTCCGGAGTGGGGGACGATACCCAGCTGCAGGAGTCCACAAGTCACAGCACCATGACCAGTTCGCCGAACGGCAACAGTGACCGGTCCAGAGAAGGTAACGGAGATGGGCGGAAGAACCCTCGAAGTCTCTCGTTTGGAGCCTCGTCGATAAACAGTGGTGGTGGCGGCGGGGGAGGAGCCTCCTCCTTTGCAGAGCCGGCGCACTCGGGTTTGATAGACAACACACCTTCATCTTCAAGTCGTCCAATGCCAGTATCTCGGTCTCAGAGCGGCCCACACAGTCCTCCACCTCACAATCCCCCGAGGCCTTCTCATTACACCATGACGCTAGACCAGCAGAAGCTCGCCGCCATCCAGGAAGCTCTCCCAGCGGTCACGAGGAAAGTCACTGCATGCGCAGCATGTCGGTAAGTCCTGTCCCTGCTTGTTTTGTTTTTGAGCCAAGAAGCAGGCTGATTGGGTGGCAGAAAGCAGAAAATAAAGTGTATTATGGACAACGATGAGCCTCCGTGTCAGCGATGTATTCAGAGAGGTCTCTCATGTGTTCTGAATAGATCATTGCAGTCTCTAATGAACGATACGAGACGCATTCACGCCCTGCAGGGTGACTTGCATCAAATGCATACTGTCCTTACGAACGTATGTCAAGCCATCAATATCAAAGTGCCGCCTCCTTTAACGGTTCCATATGCTTCGGACCAACCAGCTCCACAGCAAGAGAAGGTTGAGCCTGTACATGAATCTGCTGATGAAGACAAAGAGATGGCCGATGCTTCCCCTCCTATGTCGCCGTCAGATATGAAAGGGCCAATTGACTCATTTCTTGAACCCGCCAAATCGGTGGCCGAGTCCCCTGCTTCAGCTGCTGTTGCGTCTCCTCATGCATCCATTACTTCACAACGAAGGAGCATTGTGTCGGCGCCCGATATTATCAGCAAGGGAATTGTATCACTATCTATGGCCGAAACTCTTGTAGGCAGGTATACTCAGAGGTTGGACCATTATCTATATGGCATCGGAAGCATGTTCTCAGATCTGAAAAGCCTGAGAAAGCTTTCTCCAGTTTTGCTTGCAGCTGTTTGTGCAGTATCAGCACTCCACGAACAAAGCGGTTCGAGGGTATATGAAGCCTGCTATACCGAATTTCTTAAATTGGTTTCCCAATCCATGTTCGAGAAGCGAGGGGTGGAATTCCTTCGGGCGTTGTGTATTGGATCCTACTGGCTCTCAGATGCGAGCCGGATCCTAAGCAGTGATGCCCTGCGCAGATCTTCAGATGTTCGGTTACAGAAATATTTCTACCAAGTCACCGTTCCGGACTCGATAACGACAGGGATGGGTCTGCCTCCAGCGGAGATGGTTGACAGAGTGCGTCTATGGTATCTCTTCTACATTTCAGATCAACATCTGTCCATTCTTTACAATCGAGACCCAATTGTAAACGCCGATCAAGATATCATCCTTGGCTGGGAAGCATTTTTGGAGTCAGAATACACAGACGAATCTGATGTTCGAATTGCATCCCAGGTCGTTCTCCTACAAATGATGTCGCATATCCGCAGCTCTTTCGGACCCGAAAGTACAGAACCGCTATCAAAAGGCCTGGCAACTTCGGTCAAAAATTTCAACGGCCAGATAGACACATGGTTTGCTCGTTTCTCTAATAATTTCTGTATGTACCTCTTCTTCCTTCCACTCTTGATTTGAAGTGCGAGAAAAGATAGCACACTAACCGCCCACGAAAAGCAGCCATTCATAACAAGATTGGCGACTTCCCTCACAAGGGTCTCACACTCCATTACCACTTCGCAAAACTATATCTGGGCCACCACGTATTCCGTGGTCTTAAATCCGACCCTATTCCCGTTTACTTTCTTCCAGCAGCGCTCATGGCGCATGGTGCTGCAACATTTATCTTCGAACTCATCCTTTCCGACACTGGACTCACAGACTCACTTCTTGGGATCCCATTTTATTTCCACGTTATGATAAGTTTTGCTGGCCACTTTTTACTTTCGTGTTCCCAATACTGGGAACAACTGAGCATTGATGTCGGGGAAAACTTGCAACTAATGGGCAAGGCAATTGACTTTTTCAAGAGCTTCTCGTGTGTCGAGCAGCATCCGCTGCACAAAATGACAGTGGCACTGGAGAATAAATATCACGAGTGTAGAGCCATGTTCGATCGATCGAACAACCCAGATCCGACGACCAACAACTTTCAATTCAATGGAGCTTTGCCACCAAATGGGCTCCCACCAAATTTCGCATCGCAACAACCATGGGGACCGGGTCATAATGGAAATGGTCTTGCAGGGATGAGTGGCAATCCAAACTTGAGCGGATTGGGTAATCAAGGAGGCAATTTACCGCCTAATTATGCCATGGTTGCTCCTCACGGCGACACAGGCTTCGATATCAATTTTCAAGATCTCGATGGTTTTAATTTTCCTGACTTGGATTTTACGCACTAAAACCGCTCGAAATTCCAAAAATAAAAATAAATTCTATGAAAACATGAAAGCAGAGAATCTTGCTCATCGATCACTGCACCGCGCTTCCATAATCCTCGATGTACTCCAGCAGCGTATTATCTAGGGGGCCGTCAGCCACAAATCCCAATTCCTGCGCAAGACTCGTGTCGAATCTATACGGCCAGTTTCCAACAATCTTCTCTACCGCTGCATCAGGCTTCTCCTCTACCAACGCTAACGCCTTCTCTCCTCCAACCTGCTTTAGGGACTGAAGCATCTGCTCAACCGTAACCGTGATACCAGGCAAATTCACCACTCTCGTCGGACGTCCCTGGAACTTCTCCTGGGGCAAATTCTTCGCGATGATGAGATTCTTGATTATCGTCCTCGTCGAGCAAACCCACAACTCCAAGCTCTTCTTCACTGGCAAATCTGACTTTTTGCCCGCAAGAGGCTCTCTGATAATACCCGAACAGAAAGAACTTGCTGCGCCAGATGGTGCACCCGGTCGCACGATAATAGTGGGTAATCTCACGATTCGCCCATCGATCAAGCCTCGTCGCGAGAAATCATTCAAGAGAATCTCGCAAATTTGCTTTTCGGCTCCATATGAAGAGCCGGGCAGTGGCATTGTTGATTCGGTGACAGTGGCGCCGTTCGAAGGTCCAAATACTGCGAGACTTGATGGGAAGATCACGCGGATACCGGGGATGGTTTTGCGCAGGATATCGAGGATCAAGCGAGTTGAGTCGATGTTGACGCGGAGACCTAGGTCGAGATTTGCTTCGGCTGCGCCGCTCATGAGTCCGTGGAGGAGGTAGACTTGGGTGAGGTTTGGGGTGAGCAGGGATTCGCAGGCGGACTTGTCGGTGAGGTCGGCTTTAATGCAGGCTATTTTCGTGGAGGTTTGGATGCTGGGTGGTTGTGGTTGCATTACATCGGTGAGCGTGAGGGAGGTGATGGAGGTGTCTGCGAGGAGAGCTGTTGCGAGAGCTTGACCTATGAAGCCTCCTGCTCCGGTGATGAGGATGTTTGCCATTTCGAGAGCTGTGATTGGTGTATGAACTTGGATTGAATTCAAAGCCAAGTTGTTCAATCAATCGAATTGTGAAAGCTTTAAGATTGAGATCTTGTGATTTGATGTGATGATGATTTGAGAATGAGTTGTGTGTTTGTGGGTTGTGTGAAGCTTTTGATAACCTTTTTTCTTGCCAGTCAAGACAAGGCGGGGAAGAAGGCTGAGAGAAAGAAAGAGAACGCCCGAATGCCCGCCGTGTTCGTGATGCGTTCATGATCAATCGGAAGAGGCTCGGAGAGACAAGTTGTGGAGATTCTGACGGACGGGGATGCATGGCATGGCGGGGTTCGTGCCGAACGGAGAGCAACCCCTCGACACTCCACCCACCCCTCACGAGGCTTTCAGGAACAGGATCGGAACTCCGATGTCAAGGCTGAAGGAAGCTGCTGTTTTCTTGTGAAGTTGTGATGCATTTCTTCGTCTTCTCAAAAATTCTACTTCTCGAATCAGTGTTCCTTCGGTTGATCCATAGCCTTACTACACAACAGTCTTGGTACTGAATTACTCACAACTTTGAAGACAAAAACACCTGAATTCAACAATACCAACCGCTAGAATGACTACCAACAAAGATTCTCAGCTTGTTACAACAAGCGAACAATCCATAGAACAGACAAAAGTGCCATGTAAAATGCAATACCAAAGGTTTTAATCACCACCTCCAACTCTTTCAAACAGCACTTACTCACATTCATATCACCACACCAGACTCGGAAAATCCGGTCTCAAAGTCTCCAAAATAATCCTTGGATGTATGTCCTTCGGCTCACCAACTTGGGAAGGTTCACCCTGGGTTCTCGACGCAGAAACGGCTCTCCCCCTCCTCAAAAAAGCCTACGACGTCGGTATCAACACTTGGGACACAGCTAACACCTATTCCAACGGCGTCTCCGAAACCATCATCGGCCGCGCCCTGAAAGAATACTCCATCCCGCGCTCTCGCGTCGTCATCTTGACAAAAGTATACTACCCTGTCATGGAAGGGAGTGATTCACGACCCAATCCAGCGAAGAATGATGGCGAGCTCGCGAATCAGATGGGCTTGAGTAGGAAACATATTTTTGATGCGGTTGAGGGGAGTTTGAAGAGGTTGGGGACAGATTATATTGATGTCTTGCAGTTGCATAGGCTGGATCGTGAAACGAGTCCGGAGGAGATTATGAAGGCGTTAAATGATCTTGTGGTGTTGGGGAAGGTGAGGTATTTGGGTGCGAGCTCGATGAAGACGTGGGAGTTTGCGAGGTTGCAGTATACGGCCAGGTTGAATGGGTGGACGCAGTTTGTTAGTATGCAGGGTTGTAAGTATTACATTCCTTCGCTTTTGAGATCCCGTCTGCTGATAATCACGTCTCAGTGTATAATTTGTTGTACAGAGAAGAGGAGCGGGAGATGAATCCTTTCTGTAACGCAGAAGGTGTTGGGTTGATACCTTGGAGCCCACTGGCTCGTGGTCTTTTGAGTAGACCAGCTGCGGTTGAAAGTGAGAGATCAGTTCTAGATGTCAAATCGAAAAAGTGGTTTGCAGGTCAAAGAAATGGAGAGATAATCGGGAGGGTAGAAGAGTTGGCGAAGAAGAAAGGAGTGAGCATGAGTGCGATTGCCACAGCATGGGTTTTGAGGAAAGGATGTGCGCCGATTTTGGGTTTGAGTAGTGAGAAAAGAATTGTTGAGAGTTTGGAAGGTTTGGAAGTTGTGTTGTCTGATGAGGAAATGAACGAGCTGGAGGAGTTGTACGAGCCATTGAAGCCGATTGATACATAGGCATGGGTTGGGGGTCTCATGCCATTTTTGATAATTTGAACATAGAAGCACGTATTGATATTTTTTATCTCATCTAGCAATCACATATGATGTGACCATACTCCCTACTCGAGTGCATTGGAGTATTCGGAAGACGCCAAGCTTCTTGTGGAACATCAGTCACGATTCTTGGCGATGTGAATTTGAACTCTCTTCCTTCAATGCTGCTGATGTCCTGAACCTTGTCCCGTCAACAACCATCTCAACCTCCACTTTGACAGGCTACACAATGCGCGATGATGTTGTGTTGTGCAAGCCAAGTTGCCATTTTCGAAGCTTGCCCCTCCACGGTGAAATGGCCTTGATGGTTCCTTACCGGCGAGAAGTCCGGACCCTCCTGGCCAGACTCCTCGCAACTTTCCCCGGACCCCACGCACTCCACATTCTCAGCTTCCGTTAATTGAGGCGAAATTGCCTTCGTTATCAGCAACAGTGGATCTAAGTTGCAAGGAAAAGACTGCAATTCTGATGCTCCATCATGGAGAAAACACCGAGAGCTGGGGGTAGCTGGTCAATACATTATCAATTCCATCTCCACTATATCCCCCTGGAGTATCCAGACTCTTGCCTATCACCTGCATCCGCTTACCACATATTCTTCCCTTCTCTGAACCTTTTGATTCCCTTCCCTTCTTCTTCGCAATGTCAAACATGGGATTAAACGATGAGCCTGCCTACGTTTCTTTGAACGAAGTCAGGAGACACTCAAACGAGGAAGATTGCTGGATTATCGTGCATTCCAAAGTTTACGACGTTTCTTCGTTTCATGGTGAACACCCAGGCGGCTCTGGTATTATTTTAAAGTACGCCGGAACGGATGCAACATCAGCTTACGACGAAATTCACGCACCTGGCATACTCGAAGACACACTTCCTGCAGAGTGTTTAATAGGAGTCATCGAACCGTCAGAAATGGAGGAATTGCAACAACAGACCAAAGAAGCCGCGCTTCAAAGTGCCGCCTTGGCTGCTGCTACCACAGTGCAGGAGGAGCTTCCCGTGGCTGTTTCCAAGCCAAAACAATATCAGAAACCCGATCTTTTCAAGCTTATTGCAGTACACGACTTTGAAGAAGTAGCACGAAATACTTTGACGGAGAAAGCATGGGCATTCTTCAGTTCCGCTGCCACAGATCTTGTCACCCATCACTCGAACTCGGATTACTACAAGAAAATCATGATTCGGCCAAGGATTTTGAAGAATGTCAAGGAAATCAGCATCAAGAGGAAGATTATGGGCTGTGAAAGCTCATCACCATTCTTCGTCAGTCCGGCCGCCATGGCCAAACTTGCCCATACTGATGGCGAGTTGGCACTTGCCCAAGGTTGCGCGGCCGAGAACATCATTCAATGTGTAAGTTTACATTTGAATTCCTAAATTAAATGCCAAATGAGACTAACGTGGATATTAGATTTCATCAAATGCTTCATATCCACTTGAGAGTATTGTCCAGGCTGGTGCTCCAAACCAGCCATTCTTCTTGCAATTATACGTTAATTCAGAACGTCCAAAGTCTGCTCAGCTTCTTAACAAAGCTCGCGAGCTTGGCATCAAAGCTATCTTCGTGACTGTTGATGCTCCCGTCCCAGGCAAGAGGGAAGCAGATGAGCGTATTGCCACACAGAGTAACGTTGTGTCAGCCATCAGTGGCGCGAGAGGTGACAACGACAAAAAAGGAGGTGGTATGGGAAGGTTGATGGCGAAGTATGTCGACAGTACGCTCAACTGGGATGACATCAGATGGATCAAGGAAACCAGTGGATTGCCAGTTGTCTTGAAGGGAGTGCAAACTGCTGCGGATGCCAAGAAGGCATTGGAGTATGGCTGCGATGGTATCATGTTGAGTAACCACGGCGGAAGATCATTAGACACGTAGGTTATCCTCTCTCGTCTTGTCCATGAAGTACTGACCCAGAACCTCTAGCGCACCACCATCCATTCTCGCCCTCTTAGAACTGCACAAAACCGTGCCAGAAGTGTTTGGCAGACTCGAAATCTACATCGATGGCGGCATCACACGAGGTACCGACATCGTGAAAGCGCTCGCTCTGGGCGCCACAGCCGTTGGAGTCGGACGACCATATCTTTACTCTTTGGCCTATGGAGCTGAAGGTGTCGAGCATTTAACTTCCAGTAGGCCATTCTTCCCCTTACCACTCATTCCAAAAATCTCAAGTTCAATCGACTAACAGAATCCGTAGTCCTAAAAGACGAATTGATCACCTCGATGAAACTCGCCGGTGTGACGGATGTGGATCACCTACACCCTGGAAACTTGAACACTGGCGCCGTGGACCACATGGTGTTAGGTGGAGATGAGCATCCGTATATCAAGTGGAAGCCGAGATCGATGTTGTAGGAATTGTTTTGTTTCTTTGACAAAAGAGTAGATACACATTCCGGGCGTTCTTGGGAATAGACTTGATGTTTTAAGCGGATGGTTGGACAACCATCAGGTAGGCATGTATTGTAGTCACTGTCAATCAATCAAATTTCTTGCACATATATTTTGGGAAGGATGTACTTGGGAAGTTGAGAGACAGACGCCGAGACCTTGGGCTTGGTCAAATCGGATTAGGAATCGTTTCCTTCAATCAATGGTTGTTCGTTTTCAGGCTGACCACTCTCACTAAAATCTTGTCGTTTGTGATGTTATCATCTAGAATGGATTTTAATGCCACAACCTTGACTGTATAGCTTTGTCGCCCAACACAATCAAGACCAGAAGCCTGATAGACGTATTCCATATCCATGACCATTCCTACCAATGTTTCGGCGTCCTCTCGCCTGATTGAAAATCTGCCCTATCAGTGTGTTTCTTTTCCAGATTGTACTTCCTGTTGTTCTTCATGTGGTCGTTGCTGCTATTATTGTCGTTCAGATGATTGTCAGCCAGCGATTTGCATTGAGTGGGCCATCGTGACATTTCCAGAGCCAACCTGAACAATTAGTAAATGGCCGTCTTTTTATATTTGTGATTTCTCATATTGCTGCTAAGCAATCACGGTCTACCACTTTGCAAATCGTTTGATCGTGAATGCAATGCACGAAATTAAGATGTTGTGTTTGTGCCCAGCCCACTGATATTTTATTTTTTTCCGGAAGGACCATCAAGCAGCAGGTAAGAAGGAAGAGGACTGGAAAGATTTATCAAGCAACTGTATGGGATACCAAACTAACGCCAGGTTAAATTTGGCAGCGAACAGCATCTGAATGGAAAAATCTAGAAAAGAAGCGAGTGGAGGGAGAGAGTTCAATCGTTCGAGCCAAAAAGAGATTCTCAAAAACAAAGCGGACACTTCCACGCAACGGTCTAGCGATGACTCCTGGGAAATCGAAGTTTTTTTGCCGGCCAGTTCTCAAGAAAAAGGCGAATTTCATGTGAGACGCCCAATTATCAACGGCGCAGTTGGCTTTGACGCGAGGTGAAGTTTTAATGGGTGGTGACGGGTTTTGGCTTTCCTCTTTCGAAATTTGAGCAAACGATTTGCCAATAAATCCGTCACCGACACCCAAGCCAGGATGCCACTTGCAGAAAATGCACAAATCTTCGCAGTGATTAAGAAGGCGGAGAAGACTAAGAACTCTGCGGTCCAGAAAGTGAACAGCTTCCAAGTAGAGTTGTGAGTGAGCAGGTAGGTCTGCACACGATTGGACATCCTCGTCATCTGCAAAGGATCACCATTCCTATTCCATGAAGAAATCCGTGAGTTCAGCAGCAACTAGCGCTTTCAGGGGGTGCCGTCGATCGCATCAAACACTGCATGAAGAGGACGGCGGTCGATCGAACCATTCGCCCTGACCTGTTATGCGCCCCTTGCCATGTTCAATGCAACGAACATGTTCAAGGGGCTTTTGACAGCGCGCAAAGACCACCTGATCCCGATTCCCAACAGACAGAAATTGGGAAACATGTCATCGCTAAGACATACTTCGATCCCCTCTCGTGCCATCCAATGCCATCTCCTTTTTACTAGTCTCTTTTGATTACGAGGGGATTTGGGAGACTGTTCCACGTTCTTGCCAGCCAGATGAAACCGGCCGGCATATGTTTGTACGACTCCGAGGGGGCAAGTTTCTCTCGCGTTACTTGTCTTCCCGTGACTGTACTGCACAGTACGATCTGCCAGGACGGGCGGGCGGGACGATAGACCCTTCCATCTGTCTGCCGCGAGAGACTTTCTCACAGTACCGTCTCGGATTTTCGACCGTGTAACTTTTTTTGGGACCTATCAAGATACGGTTATTTCCTATTGGTACACACAGGGAGAAATGGAGAGAAGTGGTGGTATAAGAGGCACCCTTTTGAGTTCCTTAACTTCTGAGCTTGACGTGTATCCGAATTACTACTCTACTGTACTGCCGAACTTTCAGGCACCGGACAAAAACACCAGCACCGCCACTACCACCACTATCAAATCACCACGAATAATATACGTCGACGTGATGCAGATATCTGGGGAAATGGGCATGACAGCATTGGCGTGGGGGTTATTCCTGGGGACGACGGAATCATTGCGCTGGTTGGGAAATACTATACCAATATTGGCACTTACTTGCTGCGTTCAGATAAAATGATAGATACTATTCGTAACTCAAAAAACAAGGTCGGCCCTTCTATGTACTGAATTTGAAAATGGTTTCCTGTTGGTCTCGCTGTATCAGAAGTAAAAGATGGGGTCTGGTGTGCCAATGACGATGCAGATTCTCACAATCCCATCTTCTCCCCAGATGGCATTCCGTCACGCCAAGTTCTCTCTCGGGCAATACCCACGAGATCGAAGCTACGGGCGGAAAGTTTCCACAATCCGGGCTTCCGATCGCAGGAGAAACAGGACAGGTCCTCGCTTTCTTACCTCCTATTTTTTAAAGTGTTCAATATGGAATAATTGGCGCGATCTGGATATGCGTTGGCATGGCTAGTCTTCGGGTCTGACGCGCAGGGCAAAGCAAACGAACGAGGGAGAAGCGTACGGCATGTTTTCTTCAGATTGTCAATCGAATACGGTATGGATCACGAAGGCGAGAGGGGAAGAGTCACTGTTATAGAGAAACCGAATACGAATCATGTGAGCTGGCGATCTTCTCGCGGATTGAAGAAAGTTGCCCGCGACGCGGGAGACAGATGGGCTGGATGCTCGGCCGATTAAACGAGCAAATAAACTGGACCAGAACGTGAGTTTGCATCAAAAGCAACGAACGCGAGAGACGCACCAGAGACCTTTGATCGGAGGAGATGGTCCCATCCAACCATCAGCACAATGCCACGAAATCGCGAACACGACTCACCTGCCCGTGCGATTGTGCATTGAAACCGTGGGCTGGGGATCAGTAACATGAAAGTAAAAGTGTTTGCGAATCTACTGCGAATTGGTGAGCCGATGTTGAGGTCAGGGCTGGCGATGACGATGAATTTGGCATTTCTCGGTTATCGTTATGGTAAGTCACTATGACATGGGTGCCGAGGATCGCGATTCGCTGGGTAATTGAGAAATACTTCGCGAAGCCCACGACTGGTAGGTAACCCTACAGTGCCCAAAAGAGGAGGGTGACAGGCTGGTCGGTGGTCGGATAGAAAACATTCACACTGGTCCTTCGCGAGGAGGCAGGGAAGAGAAACCCAGTGGAAAGGGGACGCGGGCACACAGTAGCGAGCACGGTGTCGCTATCTCCATCGCACCTGGACGGCTCTCATAGGGAGGTCGACGCTCCAAGATATTCGCCACCTCTGAGATCCAACGACGATCGGCCGGCAGCTTCATCGATCACAAAACCTTGATTGGGCCAGGCAACTTAAGCGAGGCCAGAAGGGGGGATTCCCATTGTTGAGGACATGGGAATTTGCGGCGTCCAGAGAGAGCAGCACGATTCCACGAGCCAGTTGCGAGAGGTCCTCGAACCCTTCTTGCTTGTGCAATGTGCCAGTCAGAAAGTAAGACTTCGCTTAGACTTCTTTTAGACCTTTTTTAGTTTCGATTTCAAAGCAACTGGTAGGGGTTTTAATGGGTGCGGGATCGACCTCTCAATCGGCTCCTTTGCTCTTTTGCTCCTTTGGCTTTTCGCCTGGCACGCACCCACGTTCCTGCTATGCAAAGTCTAAAACTGGGGGGGGGGGATCGATCTTGATTTTTGTGTGGGCATGAGCCCGATAAAGCTATCTTCTTCCCCTCACCAGCTCGCAGGTTGGAACACAACATAAACAAATCTTCCAACATCTGCCGCTTCACACGTTTCTACTCTATTTTCATACCTACAGTGCTTCCATCGAGGAATCCCCCTCGTTACCGTACTGTAGTCATAATTGTCTTCTCTACCAGGGTTTCACGCACTGTTCTCAGTTAGTGCACTGTGCTGCATCCAAGAGCTGCTTGCTTCCACACGGAGTTCCTCGTCAACAAAACTCCGAAGCCTTCACCCACCCTCGATCCCCATTTCTGAGCTCTGGTCTCAGCATCGCGATTCTTCACCACACAACACGATAGGGACCGCCGATTTCGAGTTCCCTGTTCCTGGGACCCCACAAGCCAGCCCCAGTCGAAGCTTTAATTCTTCTGACACTGTTCCATACATAGTACAGCCTACCGACGTCAACAAAACTCTCCGTCCGGACGAGAGAAGTCATCGGTTGAGCATACTGTGATTCCTGTCGCGTTACAACGAAAACTTTCACCTTTGTCTGAACAACCAACTGCAGCATTCGCTGGAGAGAAAAGCATTATCCGTCGATACATATTCTCATCTTTTATTACACGATTCGCAATGCCCCCAACGAGGTCGATGCCTCCCGCAAAGGCCGTCAAGGTACATTTCCCCTCCACGATCTAGCAACGTCCATTGTCACGACTAACAACTTCAAGACAGAACGAACGCACGAGGAGAACCAAGAACGAGCATACATCGCAGCTTCCCGCCGCAGCGATCGCAGCCTTGAAGCACGGGTCGAATCCGCTCGACGAGCATCAGAAATCCACAAGCGACGGACAGGACGCTCCTTGCGAGTCACCGAACAAGATGTCCAGAACGAAGAGATGTACGAGGAGGAAGACGACGATCTACCACTTCAGTACCGTCATTTAACAGCACATCTTCAAACCGGCTCAGCAGATTTCAACAGGAGATTGAGTGCATACTTGACAAACCATGTCGCCATGCGAAGTGCACTCGAGCAGAGTATTCACAACTCATACGCCCAGCAATTTCCAAACGCTCCGCAATATCAGAGCCAGAATATGTTTCCCTCTCCGATGTTGGCGCATCAACAACCGCAACAGCAAATGATGCAGCCACCACATAGTCCAAATATGTATCGACAGCAACCGTACCCATCGCCGCAACAAGGATTCACATTATCCCACCAGAGAGCGAACTCTATCGCTGTGCCAGCACAGACGTCGTCGTCGACTATGGCACCAAGCAGTCCAGACCATCGAAGAAGCATGTCCATGTCAGCAGAAGGCACATCATTAACCCCCTCCCCAAACCACTACAGACTCACCTGAGACCACCACAACACCCTCTACACCTCAACATCAAAAACCCTCCTTCCCACCCGGATCCTTCTCTCAGCCCATGCACAACAACAACAACAATAATCTCCATCTCCAACCCCAACAACAATTCACCCTCCCAACATACGATATGGGTGCTTTCGGGAACTCAAACTTCCCTGTCTTCACTACTCAATTACCAGCCGAGACACAGGGCTTCTTGGGATCGACGATGGATCAAAGTGACCCATTGACGAGCATGATGATGGCTGGTAGCGTCCCTGGTAACTTCTGGGATTTCACTTCCGGTGGTATTTTGGCAAAGAGTGGGTTAGGCGGAGTGAGCAATGAGAAGTTACAGCAACAGCAGCAATACGCACCATCTCTTGCTGGACTCAACACTACTCTCGCACCCGCTGAGTTGAACAATTACTCTACCAGTGACAACAAGCCTACCCTGACAGCCATTAAGACTGAAGACGAGGTAGTCGAGGACGAAGATGCGAGCAACAGTCTGAATCAGGAACTGTTCTTTGAGAACGCGATGATGGGTAAGGACGGGACGACACCGAGCTTGAACGGCGACAGCTGGGATAGCTGGATTAACGACGGAAGCTGGGATGCAACACCAACTGCAAGTCAGTGATCTTTCTCGTTCGCCTGCTTCGACTTAAAACACCCAAACACCAACACACAAACACACGATCAGTACGTATCTCAACAATACCCAAGTACACCAATCGGGAAACTCCCCTTTTAACGGCGTTATAATAAGACCATGGCATGGTTATGGTTCGGGATATACTCTTCTTCGCCACTTATGCCCCTTTTCCTTCCCGATTTCGTATGTTTTGGCGCTGGGCTGGTATTGGCATGGACAAATGGGGTCGTCCATCAATTTTTCCCTGGTTTTACTTCAGGTCAACCGTAATCATTATTTGGTCAGCACCACTCATCGTCGCTGTGATTCTCTACTTTTGCGTCCTGAAAAACACAGACACTGGTCGACGGTATTGTTTTTACTTTGTTTGATGCGAGGCGAAGATGGAAAGAGACAAACAAACCGGGGAGCTTCGGTATTTTTTAAGAAGCGGAGAAAACAAAAAGTGGAAGAAAGGAAAGCGACTGCATATCAACTACTACAGAAGTTATTAGACTTCTTCGGACAAATTTTTCAGTCCGACAGTTGAGGTGATGGATAGATGTGAGGAATCGGAGGTTGGCGACTTGGAGGTTTTTGGGGGCGAATTTCTTCATCTATACCAGCGAGCGTTTTTTCGAAGGGAAAACGAAAGAAGTCTTTTTGATAGTGCGCCTTTTTTGGAAGGAATGTTTATTGATCATATGTTGATCAACGATGAAGAAGAGGTGGAAATTCAAGGAATGTAGGGAAGGGCTCATGATGAGAAGACTTACCCTGGTAGTTAGCTAGATATTTTTTTTTGACGGTGATGATTCTATTCATGACGGTGGAATCAATGAAAATTATTTGAAAACGCTGAATAAGGGTGCTTTCTTGAAGAGGTTATGAACGAATGATACGGGGTTGGATGGGAATTGATTTGCATTCATCCGTTCAGGATGCGTCTCCCCACATCTTTTTATTGTATCTTGGATTTTGACTTCCATTTTTTTTAGACTAGGTATCGAAGACCTTATTTGTGCGGTTTGAGACTACGGATGTGGTGAATACATGACGACAATATCCTCTTATCTCCTTCCAATTCTCTCTGCGTCCTCTCCTCGCTCGCCTAATCGTTCCGACTCCTTTCCTCTCGATAGATCGTAGAAGTTCTTCTGTTCAGTAAATCCGGAAGGCAATGAGTTTTGCACTATGTTGGTGATACTTGGTCTGGCGAGTGTTTTTTTTCTTAAGATGCTTCGCAATGCAGCTTTTTGGCGATTTTGTCCTGGCTTGTGTTGGTCCCCCACATCCTTGACATGCCCATCCTCAAACTTCGAAATCGTCGAGTTTCGAGTTTACGTTTTTTTGGTATGAAGGTCGTATGTAACCCCCCCCCCCCCTTCCTTCATCTCTGGTTAATTTTTTTTCTTTTCTTTTTGCGATACTCAGGCTTTCGGTGCGTCTGTCAATGGTACGTATCGAACACCATAGAGTTTCTCCTTCTTCACGTTCCCCTTTGAATCTTTGTCGATGACCCAGATGTGTTGATCGCCTGTCGAGTCAGAAACGGGGATGAATATACTAGAAAGTATGATCAGCTCGTTCTTTCCAATAATAATATGACATGGAAATGGTTGAAGAGCGAATAAACCCACCGTCCAGGGCATTTCAACTGCTCAATAAGCTCCTCATGAATTTTTACCGCCGCAGCTCCGACATGTATCGCATCCCAACCCTGCCCATCATCAACCCAACCTTTTCTTCCATCTCCCTTTACAAACTGCACTTTCCCCTCCTGCAAAAGATTTCTCCCTTCCTGACTCTTCCGCATATTATTCTCTCCCAAGTCGCGCAGTGCTTGGATATGTTCCAATCCCACTACTTTTCCTTGTCCTTTTCCTTGTCCTTTTCCTTGTCCTTGCTCTTCCGCTGAGGTTCTAGGAAACACCAACTCAGCAAAAACATGCGTTAGATAACCACTCCCTGATCCAATATCTAAAATACGAGAAGATGGCGTGAGGAATTGCAAGAGAGATTCAGTTGCGTTGGCGTGCATATGCGGTGCGGATATTGTAGCGGCATGGCCGATGTATTGAGGGGAGTCTTCGTAGGCGGAGGAGATGTTGGGAGTATAATGTGCGCGATTGACCTTGTTTTTGTTTGTTAGGATCTTGAGGAGAATAAATTATGTGGGGTGATATGAAGTGGAGAAGGGTAAAAAGTACTTTAATCATTGCATCCCGGACTTTGGAACTGGTGATTAACTTGTGTTTGTAGAGGTTTGTGATGAGCTCCTCGTTTGTTCGTCCGGAGCATTGCCATGCCATAGTTATGAAGGGCTTTGGTATGATGCTTCTCTTTCGAGGATTGGCGAAGATACGGAGGCTTAGTAGAGGCAGTTTGGATGATTTATTGACCTTCTTGTGGAGAATGAAGAAGCAATGAAGTTTGGTGATGACGAAGAAGGAGGGAGCTCAAGCTCATGGCGGGGTCATCAGTATATGTCTTGGCATGGGTGGCCTGTGCCACTGTGGGAGTACAACATCTTGTGGCGGATCTCGAAGCTGATATTATCCCTACACAGCTTGGTCATTGCCCTCCTACGAAATGTATCCTGACTCCTTTTCATTCCCTTGTTGTAATCTTGACTTTCTGTACTGCTCACAGGCATGTTTCTCTGATCAATGGAGGTCGTCTCCGGAGTAGCATCGGTTGTTGGAATACTCGTCTTCACCGGACAAGCGGTCGTAACCCTGATCAAGCTCAAAGCGCTCTTACACGATGCAGCAGCGGCGAGGAAACAATCAGCCATGTGCTCGAGACAATCTATCTACTGACCTCTACTCTCAAGGAGGTTGAACGAGTTGTGAAGCTCATCGAGACCCTTCCTCAGCACCAGGTCAATGGTCGAGCCATCCTCGAAACCGGCGCGCTCAAGTATCAGACCAAAGCATGCGCCAAAGATGTGACCGGGTGAGCTACAGCAGCGATGAAGCTTGATCCACGGTCTCGAAACGGGATCAAGGCCTTCCCATGAAAGATGAAAGTAGCAGCTGGGAAGGAAAATCTCCGGGATCTTGCGGAGGGAATATCTAGCCATCAACAGCGTATCGGCATCGGTCTCTCTCTTCTTGGGAGGTTTGTTGACCTTTGTATGTTGAAGAAGCCCTGGCCGGACTGAATCTCTTAGTTCACTGGATATTCTTGGTATCCACCGCCTTGACATTATTGACAAAGGTTTTACCGGCTTAACAGAGGCACACTTGAAGCTCAACAACTTGATTAATGTTAGCCAACAGGAATACAGCATGTCAAAATTGAGTAAAGAAATCTTGGTGGCTATGTAAGTCTCGCAGCTTGATTTGGACAAACTTGCCTCAGCTAGTGCCTCCGAAGCCAGCTTGGAGAGCATTCAGGAAAGCATCTCAAGTCTCGTTTCGAGCATTTCTCAATTAGCAGAAAAACTATATCCCGATCAAAATAACAGGAACTTTCCGGGAATTGAGGCATCCCTAAGCTCACACATGGTCGTCACGCCTCAATGGGGATGTGATGCAATCACAGGCATCGAGGAGGCCTCTGAAGAAGATATGTGCATATATTGCTGCATACCCTTCGAGGGTAAAGACTGGAGATTTCGTGGACAACATCTTGCAAGAAAGCATTATTTTGGAGAATGTAACTTGGGTACGACATTCGCTTCCTGGACGAGCATGCAACCTTCTCGGACTCCGAAGACAATAGCTCTCTCATGATCAAAAAGACTTCCAAGTCTGTTTCCAATGTTTCTCGATCTGTAGCTCTACCAATATTTCAAACAAAAACCAATACCACCCCTGGCCGACCTAATCTTTCACCTCGCACAACTCGGCAAAACATGCTTGCGACTGAGCTCTCTGAGAGTCTTCGCAAAAATCTTCTCTAGGAACGCCAGCAAAGTCATAAACTATCAAAGCATTTTAGGGCTGCAGGAATTCAACCCAAACTTTCGAGCAGCATTTAAAAAGAAGAAAGACCTTGCCAAGCTGGACCTACTTTCATTACACATTTAGTGATTAATAGATACTAGTGAGCTCGGAACACTTTATCTCAGTCCAATCGCATGGTATGAATATAATCCGAGACAGGTATCGGCTGCGAACCGGACTCCTTTAATACACATATATTTTTTGGGGGCTCAAGTACATTCGAGGTAGGCATGTCGACTGGTGCTACGATATTGGTAATATTGCGTGCATATTTGAATCTTCAAACATCAGGTGTCCAACCTCCTATTTTATCTTCCGTTTTTGATGCAGAAATTCTCGTTTTGGGCTCCGTCTAAGGGCAATGTATCTCCTGTCTTTGTCTGTCTGCTTGCTATTATCTTTTTGTTGACCTGGGATTTCAGTAGTGGTCTCAATCAACTGCAATTGCCGTAGTAACTTCTTTCCTCCTTATGCGGAAGCCATAGATTATGTTTTTCCAGATCATTTTGTCGATGGCTAGGGATCGTTTTGCCGCGGGGTTCAATTGCCCGTCCCCTTTTCATTCTACCCCTCGTCAACGCAGCTTGCTACATGCCATATGGTGTCGCCGAGCCCAACATGCCTACCAGCCATGCGTCTCAGTAGAAGGAATTGACAGCATGTGCTGCGCGCTCCATCGCACCTTAGTCGCCGGAACGGCAGGAAAATGCGCACAACGGTCTTTGCATCGCTGCTGACGGGTCAAGCTGGAGGAATTTTTGAACGGACAGTAACTGGGATAGTCCTGGATATTTGCCGGCTGATACATGTGTTGATCCTGTAGGTTTTCATTTGTGTAGTATCTGTGTGCTTGTCTTAAGACTTGAAATTTATTTTCCTGAAATATCACGGGCCAGATGGAGGAACGTCAAGCAAGAGCAACCAGCTCACCAAATGCGAGGATGGAACACCCTGCTGCAATAAGGGAAACACAACATGTTGTTCCCATAATCTCGGATTCACACTAAACCCAACACTCATCTCCATCATAACCGCTACAAGTGCTTCTGCTTCCTCCTCTTCATCCACCTCAGCACCCGCCTTAACATCCTCATCCCCACCTCAATCCCAATCAACCCATTACAACGCCAAACCCACTCCAAATCAAACTCAACTACAATCGGTATAAGCATCGGCGTCCCCCTCGCAGCCATCGCAGTAATGGGCAGTATCCTCAGTTTCTGGCTTGGTCAAAAGAGAGGAAGGAAGATACATACTGCGTTAGCAGGGAATAATGGAACCGCAAGAATCGGAGAGTTGGGGGTGGGAGGGATGAGAGGAGATTATACCCCGTATGGACAGGCGCAGTATGAACCGAATCGATGCATGTTGACATGAATGGGGAGTATTATACGCCTACTTTGATAAGTGAGGAGTGGCCGCATGAGTTGAGGGGACGGCAGGTACCTTTTGAGATGGGAGGGAGTGAGGAGAGGAGGTATGCCATTTTTGAAGAGATAACGCAAGCGGAGTGTAGATTGATTGAAAAGTGAGTGATATCCTGATGTTAGATTTATTCTCTATGGTTCGCAAGAAATACCAGAGAAATTATTTTGAGCAGATATGTTTTGTTTTGCTTAGACCCCAATGACAATCAAGTGTGCAAGTTCTTCTTTTTCTGCCTCGAGTAAAACTGATCTTATTTCAGCCCCTGTGCAGGATTTGAGGGGAAAGTTTTGCCTTTCCTCCATCAAGCTTGGTCATGTTGCAATTCTGATTGTGCATTATTCTTTCTTGTGCCTAGATGCGGGTAGAAAAGTTGCCTAACAAACTAGCTAGGAAGTTTCCGCAATTAGATGAAAGTCCATTCGAGTTACGCTCCTATTAGCTACAAGAATTCTGGGCTTCTAGGCCACAAGTAAGCGCAAATAAAGGCTCCTCCTCTACGACAGCAAAGAAGAAAGTCCTGCACCAAGACAATTACCCCTTGTCAGCACAAGTCATGAACAGCCGTGAAGGAAGCAGCCAATTTGAGACGATAACCCCTCTTAACACAAGCTATGAAGAGCAGCGAAGGAAATCGCAGATTCACGATGTTTCCCATCCCTCATAGTACCTCGTCCTCACTATTTAGGAGTGCTTGAGCTCGGTCTGCGCGTGTGGGGGTGGCGCAAGTGACAGGAGTGCTAGATGGCAACATGGGGTAGACACTCACATTCAACGCGTCGGCCGTCCACAATCCCTTTTCAAACTTAAGACGCATTGTTGAGAAGGTATTGAGGGCAATGAGCTGGCGGAGGGGAGAACCTTCAGTGGTAATCTCGTAGATAAGGAGGACGATCCTAGGGAAGGTGCTTGGACGGAGGTTTGTGGTCTTACATGCTAGAATATTGGTCATAGTATAGTTGGCCATCTCTGGGATGTCGAACTTCTCAGCTAGAACCCATGGCTCGAGGCATGTGATCAAGATGTCTATGGTGACTTTTTGGGTTTGAGGTTCGTTAACGAGGCAGAAGGTGTGGTTGCAAATCCATGCAAGCATTAACTCAAAGGCATCGGAGGACTCAGACACAAAGCAGACTTCTATGTCAGAGCGTCCGTTTCGGTATTCGGTGATTCGGGATGGTTGGGCATCAACGAGCTTTTTGAGGACGGGGACGTTGCTGTCGCAGAACCGGCCTAGGTTCAACGAGCGCTTAAGAGGTCCAACAATCAAGTAGATGCTTAGAGGTCCGTCTTCACCGTTTGCCAAGTTAGTATTCTTCAAAAGGAGGAGATCTGCAGCGGATAGCAAAGTAATGACTTACTCGTAGTCGACTCAGCCCGAGGAAGGGAAAGATACAGAGTCAGAGCCGGATTTATCTTCAGATGTAGTAGGTGTTATGGCTTACTCCAAGTAACCTTCTCATCAGAACTCTCCTCAGTGTCCAAAGAGGCAAGAGCCGAGAAGTCGTCTTCAGAACTGATCTCACCATCCGAAATCAATTCGGCTGGAGTCACATCATTATTGCTACAGCTCATCTCGTAATACGACGACATCTCTATATCTGAAGAGATGGAAGAAGCATTGCCGACTTCATATCCGATTGTAATAGCCAAGCTCGTCATGTCTTGTGCTAGGCTTTCGACATTGTTAGAGGTGAACTCAGTCGAGAAAGTCATCTTGATGCCGAGAGAGTCTGTGGCCAGTCTGTTTAGGAAGCTTCTTATTCTAGAAAAAGATGCATACCTCGGGTTAATTTCGCGCGCTACGTGAATTGAGGGAATGTCGTTGTCGGTCGTTGCTCGATCGAATGGAGACTCGACCTTGGCGGAAAATCAAGTTGAGAGAAAAAGGCGATGCAAAGTAAATAAACGAGAAGGCAGTAGCGGACTAAGAAGACCATTCTTGTAAGTTAGCTCTCTATCCTACGGAAATTTAGAGAGAAGAGCCGCGAAGATGTGAAAGACAGTCAAGTTAAAAGTTGATGGCACTGGTGGTTGATGTCGTTGGTAGATCGAATTGACACGCGACCTTAGCGACGAGTCGAAGGTAGGAGAAGTGAGGTAAACTAAGGTAAACGAACAAGAAGAGGCTGGCAGACATCTTAGAAGAACGAATGTCCTTGTCAACCCACCTCTCTACCTTATAGAAAGTTAGAAAGAAGGCAGTACAAGAAGATCTGCAAGACAGTCGTCAGTCTGAAAGGAAGGTTACTGTTGTTAGTAGATCGAAATCTTGTCAAAAGGTGGTGAGAGGAAGCGGGAGGGGAGAGGAAGGTGGACAAATATTCATAGGCTGCCCTGCCGGAGAAGCGAAAGATGGCTTTTTCTTGGTAACGGGAAGGAAAATGGACTTCATTTTTGTTGTTTTTTTGTTTCCGCTGACGCGTTGTTGGAAAGTAGAGGTTGAGATCAAAAGTGAGAAGGTTGAGTTGATGGGGAGATGTGAAAGGTGAAGAGGAGACGGCTCTAGTCTCTGGATGGGTGAGACGAAGACTTTGGGATTAGCTGTTAATTGTTTGCAGATTCTGTGTAGTAGGTAAGAGGGGGGTGTAGTATATATGTGTGTTGATGTGTTAGGTTTTAACAATAGAGATCGGAAGAGGGTTTAGTGAATATGTGCACACTTAGACAGATCTGAATAATAGAGGATAATTCAAAGAACAGGAGATGGCATTAAATGGTTACAGGTTAGTATCTGTGTTCCCCAGAAGACCATGCAAGCGATAATCCCTTGAAAGCTACATTTCGGTTGAACCAAATTGGCGAGAATTTGGCTCTTGGTACAGCTTTTCCTCGATTTCTTTCTTATTCCATGCTGTACCCATATCCCTCACTCTGGTCCTGCATTCAAAATGTTCGAATGTTTAGAATTCAGGCTCCCAAACACTCCACCAGACGGCCATATTTGACGAAACTAGTAAATCGAGGAACTTGAACCCTTCGTCATGAATGATAAGTTTACCCAACTTTGCTCGCTTTCCACGATTTCCACCGCCTGCTTTCTCCTGGCCAAGGGAGAGATCGAAATGATGATGATCATCGTCCATCCCCGCTTGCGATCCTCTTGGATGACGACCAGTGTCTTCGTCGCTGGAAGTTTGGAATGAAGTCCTGTGAGGGCGAGGAGAAAGTGGTGGCCCCTCATCATCGTAATGTCGAGATGAGTGTGGAGACGGAGAGGACTTGTGGGAAGTGAGTTTATTCCGAATCATAGATAGACGGGGATGATCTTTCTCCAACTTTGTGAACGTTTCCGCAACTGAGTTAAATATCGCAGCGGATGGTAGGTTGAATCGAATCTCACTTACGGCCACAGAAGCTTGAGTCGGAGGATAGGACTCGCCATCGTTCGCGGAAACTGGTTCTGGTAAAGTGTGACTGCATCTTAGAGATCGTCCGCTGCTGCTCGTTGAGAATTTGCACCGACCACCCCATGGGCTGATAAACATGTATCCTTTTGCTGCTGAATGCGATTCTTGCTCAGCAGGAGTGGGTTTTGCAGAACCGATGCCCTCGCTGCCACTGAAACTTCTCCCACGCGTAATGCCTGGTTGAGGTGCTGACATATCGGACTTTGTCCTTTTATGTTGGAACGAAGTCCGCGCCCAGAAATCTGATCCTTCCATTCGTATCTCTCGATCAAAACCAAAATTCTGCGGTTGAGGCTGTTTTGCAGGACCGCTTTCCACTGGCATAGAGTTGCGAGGAGGTCCTGGGGGTCTGTTCTTGCTTTCCATCTGACTTGTCACGTAAGATTGGCGGAAGGGACCGTATCCCGGAGTAGTGAGATGTACGGACATGTTGAAGTAGGGTCGTTTAGATTGTTGTGTTGCCATTGTCGGCCTATCGGTTCCCTCTGTGGCTGGGTTACCGGAGATGGTACCGACATTCCATTGTGAATCAGAAGAGGGATCGCGTCGAATGATGGTTATGGTAAAGGCAGGAACTTTTTTCGGTTGTTCGTCTCCGCTATATTGGGGACCTCGCACGAATGAGCCTCTCTCGGAATCGACACTAGGCCTGTACGGAGATGGGTCACGAGAGCCCAGAAGGTGGCCGTCATCATGTTGACTTTCATGGCCAGGAACAAGTCTTCTGTTGATAGTTGACTCACTTGAAAGAGGCCTGGGACCTAGAGGTCGTCTTGAGAGTGGCGGTTTCGATTGTGGAGGCTCTAGATTTTTTGGGGCTGGATCGGTACTATTGATAGGTTTTCTCTTGACAGGCAGGTTTGAATTGGAGTCTAATTTTACCAGTGGAGAAGCTGTCTGTCGATTTATATCAAGAGACGATCGAGCACTATCTGGTAACGGTTTCCGTGGAAGGGGCTTCTGGGCTGATGAGACAGATTCAGCATCAGATCTGGGAGGTTGTTGCTCCTCATCAATAAGTCTGGCATCTTCCTCAGAGTTGAGATGGAGATAGTATAGTGAGTTTGCTACATCTGAAGCTGTGACATTTTTGAGCTGCGGCTTCAAGGTCGTGAGAATGATATCTGGACATATTTCTCAGCGGCGAAGCAAACAGAAAAAGTGGGAAGGGCAAACCTCGGGTGCCAGGAACTCTTGCAATGTAGAGAGTCAAGGGCGACCTTTTCGTCTCTGTTGGATTTCGAGGATACTTGGGAGGATTCGCAGCAAGGTGGGTGATATCGGAGAGGGAGTTTGCCTCCACATGCGTGGCCGCCATGTGAGATCCTGAGTGCCAAGCAGGAATTTGGGTGCGTTCAGTCGGAGATATCAGAGATTTATGTAGGAAGAAGGGGCCTTTGTTTGAGTTTGCGGATTGAGGGAGTTCGAGGGCAAATAAGTAGATTGAGGTCGAGAGAATGCGAGGCCTCAAGGGAGTGAAGAAGTAAAGAAGGAGGTGGATAAGGATAATAAATTAAAAAGAAGGAAAGTGTCGTCTGTTGTTGTACAGGCAGCGCAGGCGAAGAAGCCAAAATAGCGGGGGCTTAGGTGGACGTCGTGGCATAAATCCATAGATGGACCTGAGACGGGATTGCTGGGAAGTTCATTAATCGTTCACGTTAATTGTCGGGTTCCCCTTTGCTTTTGAAGGGCAACGATGCACCCTGATTGCCTATCCCATCCCTCCAGCTTGTCCCGCTTGTCCAGCTCGCAGGCTTCGTCAGAGAACGAGGCGAAGTTGAGACAAAATCGGACACTGACATCTATCGCTGCTGAGAGGGAGGATGGATCTTGGAACTGCCACAGAGGTGCTGGTAGAGTTATAATCTTGGCATTGCTGGACACACCCCCCGGTATGGAGTAAGCGACACCAACCCGACCGCACTAAGAACTTTTTTTGAAGAGCAGAGAGAAGAGAGCCACCTTCCATTTGATACGCCGATCGCCAACCTTTTTTTGCTCGACCACAACAAACCATTCGAAGCATCAAGTGCTTCTGCCTCTCCTTTGCGCAGGTCGAGTATTCGAGATAGCACAACCCAAAATTGCACCAAATCTCGATCATAATGGCGGAAAGTTCCCTCTCGGTGAGATCTTTTCTCCCCGCCTTTTCACTTTTCTAGCTTGCTAAATGTCAATATTAGGATCGATTGCTTGAGCACTCAACCTCCTTCGACGGCTTGCTCTCCTTAATACCAGCCAAACACTACTACGGGCAAGACACAACTGTATGCGCTGCTGCCTTGCCTCTCTCCTCCTGTCTCCAGGGCCCCAACTGATGATCCCATTTGTGCAGGACCAATGGAAGAAAAAGAAGCAAACCAAGGAACAAGCTGCCGCCGCCCGCCGTGCGAAGCTCAATCCTGATTCCGAGGCTGCAAAGAGTGCAAAAGACGTGATGGATGAGCGCGCCAGAAAGAGGAAAGCCGAGGAGGTCGAGGAGTTTGGGTCAGATGTGGAAGGTATCGAGAAGGAAAAACCCAAGGAGGGCCTAAAGCTTCCACAAGAGAAGAAAGTGAAGAAGCAAAAGACAGTCTCAACTCCCGCCACACCCAACTCTAAACCCACAACCACAGACGCATCAACTGAGACGCCAGATTCCGAGGCGGCTGACACTATCAGCGAGGAGCGGAAAGTCAAGCTGGAAAAGAAGAAGGAGAAGAAAGAAAAGAAGCAGAAGAAGCTAGCAGAGAAGAAGCAGAAGCAGGAGGAGCGTAAAGTCACACTACCTGCAGAGGACGCCGCGGACGAGCCAGTTGAGACCCAAGAAGCAGATACAGACGCTGTGGAGGAAGAATTACCTAACGAAGGAGAAATGGACACTTTCGAAGCCGAAGGTCTTGAAGAAGAAAAGCCCGAAGAATCTCGAACCCCTACACCTCCATCTCCAACATTCGACCAAACCAGCCCAGCCGAACCTACTGAACCCTCCGCTAATACATCCACCTCCTCATCCATCGCTCCCGCCAAGAAACCAAAACACATCACCCTCCCTACCGATCCTGAGCTCCTCCGCTCTCGTCTCGCCGCCCGAATTGAAGCTCTCCGTGCCGCCCGCAAAGCTGACGGTCCAGATGGAGCACCCGCTCGCAATCGCGCCGAACTCATGGAATCTCGCCGTAAGAAGGAAGAGCAGCGCCGAGCGCACAAGAAAGAACTGCGTCAAAAGGCCAGAGAAGAAGAAGACCAACGTAGAGAAGCTGCTCTCGCTTCTGCACGGGACTCACCCGCTTCAAGTCTGATGTCTCCCATGATCCACTCCCCAGAACACAACTTCTCATTTGGACGTGTGAGCTTTGCAGATGGACAGACGATGTCATCAGATCTATCGAGAATCCAAGCCGCCCCCAAGAAACGCGGTCCTCAAGATGCAGCTGGTGCTCTGGCAGCCAGCGAGAAGAAACGTCTCCGCATCGCCGGTCTAGATGACGAAAAGCGCGCCGACATCGAGGAGAAAGATCTATGGCTGAACGCCAAGAAGAAGGCTCACGGCGAGAAAGTGAGAGATGATTCGAATCTCCTCAAGAAGACATTGAAGCGTAAGGATAAGATGAAGAGCAAGAGCACGAAGGAGTGGGCAGATAGGAAAGAAGGCGTACAGAAGGCCCAGGCGATGCAGCAGAAGAAGCGAGAAGCTAATCTGCAGAAACGTAAAGATGGGAAGGGTACCAAGGGTGGGAAGAAGGCGAATTCAGGGAAGAAGACGAAGCCAAAGAGTAGGCCTGGGTTTGAGGGAAGTTTTGGGGGGAAGAGGAAGTGAAGAAAAGTTGGTCGATGATAATTAAGCGGAACGAAAGAATGAAATAGGAGGATGTGATTGTGGTTGTGGTCTTTTTTTGCAATTCTTTGAAGTCGGCGTTTATATGGGATAGGAAAAAAGGGTATGTACCGGGTGTGATCGATAAGTAAAGGCAGGCATGGATGGGGCGAAAGTTTGATTGATACATACATCATCCTAATCTGTCTTCTGAAAGTAAAATGGAAGATTGAGGGGAGAGTAGCGAGCGAGCGAGCTAGTAGTGGTTGGTGGTAGATAGAGTAGTAGTTTGACTACTATTACTTGGAAGTCTTCATTCCATAACCGGCATTAGTAGTGGTTAGCAGCATAAAATCGCATCATGGCATTGGCGTGTTCCTGGTCTGGTTGGTATGACTGGATGGAGTGTATATAGAGTTAAAGAGAGTAAAAAAGGATGCACTCTCATTGATTGTCCTGTTCCTGTTTTTCCTTTTCCATTATCTATAGGTAGTGAAACACTCAAATGAAATGTCGTCTTCATGCTACATACTAGCCCATCCCCTATCACATCACCACTAAAGGGGAAAATCACGATATCATCAAGTTTCAATCCATTGCATTACAAAATCATATACTAATAAAAAGAACGCCCACACAACTGCTCGCTTCCAAAAAAAAAATTCAATCTCCCTTTTCTCATCACAACACAAACACAACCTTGGAAGAGATCACGAGTACATATGACCTAGCCACGCCCAAGTACTTCACGGCCTCCTTTACTCTGCTAATGCCTCCCCTTTGTCTTAGAATAGATCACATCTTTCTTTTCTTCTTCATCGGATACGTCAAACGGTGGAACGTCCATTCTTTCTCCACACACACACACACGTTATAATGAACCAAATGAACAAGGGAAAAGACTCAAAACTCCAGAAACCCTTCGTCGGAAAAGAAGTGTAGGTAAACATATGGTATTGGAAGAAAAAAAAACAAAAAGAACGACTTTTTCGGGAAAATTTTTCATTTAGCATTGGTCTTCTCTCGAAATATTACCTGACTGATAATGGGTTCCTTGGCCTTAAAAGTTCATTTGATTTCGTTTCGTTTTTCTGGTCTGGTCGGGTCCCTGCCCTGTGTCTTCTTCTCCTCCCGCAGAAGAGAAAGGGCTCGTCGTGTATCTAATTAGGGAAGCAAGGAAGGAGGGTTGAAGGAGGAGGAAAGTGATGGTTGAGGTTCGTGGATTGTTGTAAAAGAGAGAATTGGGTTTTGGTGTTTAGTGTAACGAAGGTAGATTAAAGTTGGTAGAGAGGTGCCTATTCTCTTTATAGCAAAGAGTCGAGACGAGTGAAGACGCTCAGACATGCTGCAACAACCTATAACTCTGTTAGCATTTCTTTGATCTGATACTCACGGAGAATGGGAAAGAGTGTACCTCAAGTTGCAGCTCCTTGTCTTTGCCCTTCTCAACCTCCTCACCAATGACCTGTCCCAAGTTCGCACCAATCCCATTCGCACCACCACTCCTCTTTCCAAAAGGCCACTGACTATACTCAGCCAATAGCTCATCCACCTGCGCAAACGCTCTCTCGCGACTCTCATGTCCCAGACTCGCCAAGGCATTCTCAAGTACATTCGCCGCATACGCCGCACACACCATCGCTATTGTGCGCACATATCTGAACTCCAGGTTCTCGGGTAGGAATTGGTTTCCAGGGAGCACGACAGTGCGTTGTGTGAGGACGTTGCGCACGCGGCGGCGGATTTCTTCCTTTGCGCCGCCATCGGCGACAGGGTGCGTGGCCATGTCGAAGAGGAGGAAGTTACGTTTCTCGGTGCGGAGAATGCCTTTGTCTACGAGACCTTTGGCGAGACGTTCGCGCACTTGTTTTAGCTGGTAGCCGATTTTCATAAGATTCCATGTTTCGCCTGTGGTGGCAGTGTTAGTTGGTTTTGGAGGGGGACAGGGAGAAACTCGATGTTGAGGACGTACCACTCATCAAGTCAATCCATGAGCTGACACTCATCTTCTCGCTTGCCTTCATCATCTTAAGTGCTTCGTCAAGCAGAACTTCGCCAGTTAGGGTATCATCGATAACTTCAATAACTCGGTCTGCCAGGGGGAATCGCCGCCTCGAGGAATCCTTTTGCATGCTCACTCGGCCTCGGAACGCAAGCTCGATGACAATACATCCTCGCAGAGCATATGAGATATTATCATTCCAGAACGAAAGGTAGCCCTGCATATTGAGTATTAGTTTGCAATCCAATCGTGAAATTCAACAAACCTAACAAATACTGTAACTTACCTGCTTATCTTTCAATCCAAGCAGCAACACCTCCTCCATGAGCGTCAACTTGGGCTGCTTACTCCTCTCGGCGCTCTCACTGATATCGCGGGGATCGAAGTGAATCTTGTGTCCGTTCTCGCCAGCTTCGTAGGATGTCTCTGGTCCACCGTGGTCTCTGGAGGGCCCAGCCTTGGGCGCTGGAGAGGCCACGCGACTTTCCTCACCGTCTTCATTGTCTCCTCCGGCTCCTCCACCACCGGCGCCTCTTCTACGGGTGAGTCCTGAAGACATTTTTGTGCGGGATTGTGTTCTGTTGCGGTGTTGTGGTGGGTTGGGCTGGGTCGAAGGGGGAAATTCGACTAGGAGGGCATGCGAGATCGATACGGGCGTCGTACGCAATCTGACAAGGTACCAAAGGATCGTGTAGCGCAAAGAGCAGCTGAATTCGCAGTTGCAGGCTCAAAACGATAGGTCAGATATCAATGCACAGCTTGAAAAGTCTTTTTCTTTTCGGTCAATAATTTGTTATGTGGGGGTTTGAGGTCTGGCAGCAGGGAGGACAAGGTCGCGGTGAAGTTGGAGATGCAGGGGTTATAAATTTTAGCGGCGAGGCTCGTCTTGGTATCAGGTTTTGGGATATGTGAATGTCACGCACGCAAAATGCCAATGGGAGAGAGTAAGAGGTTCTAAGCATTTGTACAAGCGTGTAGATTCAAGCGGCTTTTGTGGGCATCATGAATCCGACAGATTTCCCTCTCGAATAGTGGTCGGTACCGCATTTCTCATCCTTCTTCCCAACTCCCCCGTCCCTAAATCCCCTATTATACAAAGTGATCAAATCAGTGGGCTACGTAAAAATGTTAGAAATATCCAAACTATTAATTGTGTTGGATAGATACTTACCATCTGGCTGCGCAAGAATGTATGAGACGGCCTTATCAACTATTTTGCATAATTAGTATACGTCCCATCACCAAACGCTTCTAAGTAGAACGTACCACTGTGAATAGCATCTGCCTCCTTATCTGGGATCTCAATGCTGAACTCCTGTGTCAAAGTCAGAGTCTGTTCCTCCTCTCCGGGCAGTATCGACTAACCTCCTCAATTGCCATCACAACCTCAACGGTATCCAAACTGTCCAAACCGAGATCGTTTGCGAAGTGCGATGTAGGTGAGAGCTAGGTAGGGTTAGTTTCAGGCTTACAAGATATCGTGCTGGATGTCTTCTACCTTTGATGGGTCGGTAACCTGGGAACAAACAATTAGCGCAAGTTCTCTCCTACCACAAACTCTTCCACCACACGTACTTTATCAAAGTTCTTCAACAGATCAACTATTCTGCCCTCGACCTCAGCCTGTCCTAGACCAGCGGCGGCAGAGTAACATCTCACTGCTTGGAAAGCAGAAGGGGCCCATCGACTTGTGGAAACGAAAGAGCTCTGGGCGGCCGGGCGAGCAATTGCATTCGAGGATCGGACGACTGGGGCAGCTACACTACGTGCTGATCTGAGAAGAGCGGTTCGGAACATTTTGAGGGTTGTGGAGGGCTGGAGATGGTGTTGGGAAGAAATTGCGAGTCAAAAGATTGATGATGTCTGGATGGAGCTCATTTTCGGCTGGAAATGGCAGCTTCAATGGATCTATCTGGTCACGTGGCTGTACCTCGATTTTTAACAGAAAACTTGAGCCCGGGTAAGTGCAAGATTAAGAGACAAATTCTTATTCCCAAAGCTTTAATGTTATATCCGATATTTCGATTCACGTATTGACTCTATTTAAACCTTTTCAATACACTTGTACGCCTATTTGTGGTTGATTGAAGCTCCCCAGTTCTGACCAATCAGTGTTGGCGCAATCGTAAGTCTTGGCCATTTCCGACTTGGACATCATCACTCGGAATCCAAATTCAACAGAGCATCCAATTCCTTTCGCCCCTCCCCAAACCTGCCACGAGCAACACAACAACATGGCATCCGCAAAGCCCATTACGATGCTCGTGGTGCGCTGTCGACCAGCAGTGCGAGCCGCCAATCCGGCGCGCCCCTTCACCCCGTCTGCCGCCTCTCTCGCAGCTTTCTCAACATCTGCCATTAGATCCGCCACCCCATCTGGTCCACCACCACCAGGCTTCCGATTAGCACGTCCAGAGCGATGGGATGAGAGCAAGGAGTCTACACTTGACAAGGCTGGCAAATACTTCCTCCTGACTGAGATGGCTCGGGGAATGTACGTTGTGTTGGAGCAATTTTTCAGACCCCCGTGAGTTATGCCATTGCGCCGCGAATTGGAGCTCTGGTGGGCTAATACTTTTCAGATATACCATTTTCTACCCATTCGAGAAGGTGTGTGCATGCAATTGGTTTTGTGGATAGTAGAAGATGCTAATTGGTGCTAGGGCCCAATTTCCCCCAGGTTTCGAGGAGAACACGCTTTGAGGAGATACCCAACCGGAGAAGAGAGATGTATTGCTTGCAAGTTATGTGAAGCTGTAGGTGGTTACGGTATCATTGACAAAGGGAAATACTGATAGGGATAGATTTGCCCCGCTCAAGCTATCACGATCGAAGCAGAGGAGCGTGCGGATGGAAGCAGGAGGACAACAAGATACGATATCGATATGACAAAGTGCATTTACTGTGGTTTCTGCCAGGAGAGTTGCCCAGTCGATGCAATTGTTGAGTCGCCAAACGCGGAATATGCTACGGAAACGAGAGAGGAGCTCTTGTACAACAAGGAGAAGCTCTTGGCAAATGGTAAATCACATACTCTCAGCTTTTAGCGTTACCCCGACTAGGTACTAATCCTTTCTTTAGGTGATAAATGGGAACCAGAAATGGCGGCTGCTGCTAGAGCAGATGCTCCTTACAGATAAAGAGCTTGTTTGGGTGATAGAGCACATGTATATATTTGCGGGATGCTGTTTTTATAGGGATATATTGAATTTGGCAATAACCAACCGTGTGCCTTTTCCTTTTCATCTAAAACGAGTACCTCACCTACACTTCACAGCTTTCAGCAACTCTCCCTTTTATGTATTCCGGCTTATGTATGATTCAACTTGGGACTTTCCTTTTCAAGTCTTGCGTGTCCAAGATTGCTCTCCAGGTTACCTTCAAAGCCGATCTTGGTAACACTATGGAATTATTCCTTAGCTCAATTTATCTAGCGTCTTAACGACGCCACTCGCTCCCTTTTTCTGAAAGCATAGTTTGGATTATCTCTGCGACCTTCACGGTGTAATCTTGCAGCTCTTTGCCCTTCAACTTCTCAATAATCTGACCTTATACAACTCTAGGAATTTCAGTTTTACGATCACCCTCATTCTGTGACCTACGTAGTGGAAACCAGCCCACTCGTTAAATAGCATTGCTAGAGGACGATACACATAATAACAAAGAGAAACTTGCTGACAAGGAGAAGAGGAAATGGCTTCTTGCGCTGTCGAATCCCAGTTCAATTCCCGTCAATTATTAGGACTTGATCGTGGTTTCAAAAATATTGTTCAACTCGTTCGAAAGTTGTATGATACTAACCAGGATTTCCTCCACATGTTTATCACTTTAGGTAGAAAGAGTTCTCACAGATCAGCCTTTTGCCAGTTAAATCCTGCTGGAAATCTCTCTGGGAGCTATGGAATGAGTATCCGTGACTCTACGAGGTGTTTTACGATCTTAACATCTGTCCGTTTCAAACGATATTTTTCCAATTCACCAAGAAAAAGAATGTTGAAAAGAACTTAAAAAAATAAAATGAAAAATGAATAAAAAGTGGCAAAACTCAAGAGTACCGATATACTATAATCTATGCTCTCTAGAAAACCCTGGAGAGTTTTTAAACATTACTCTTTCGAGACCGAAAGTCAACACATCTAGCGAACTTGCTGGTTTGTAAACCTAATCCGCCAAACTGACTTGGGCGAGAGCGGGACGGCTTATCTGAAAATATATAGGAGTTAGGGGTCATAATGGTGGGGTTCAAACGATATCAGGCGAGGTGGGTGAGGTGGGAGACGCGTTTTTGCTTTAGTTGTTCTTGCTGGTCGGAACCAAGAGAAGTCCATTCCTTCAGTTGCTGTCTTCATGTTCACGTTCGCGTCACTACTCATCTTCCAGCTGTTGACTTGATATTGTCCATTCAAATCCTCTCCCCTCCTTCGACGTTGATCCTGAATATTCAGGACAAATGCCCAATCATATACCGCACACCTCTTCTTTTCTGTCTCTTTGTGTATGTTAGTATGAGCGGAAATCTACTTCACTTGTATCCTCGTGTAACTTGGGTATAATCCGATCTTCTCTATGCTTCTATCCATCCATCTACACACCCACTTTTCCAGCCCCGAGTTCCCTCATAACCCATTCATAAACCGCCCACTGTACCGCATTCACCACAAAAGCCCTCACACTACACACTCCCAACCCTCTGAAGAACACACTCATACCCTCTTCCTTGTACGCCACCCTCGCCATCTCCATAGCACCAAGTTTCCTCCCTTCTCTCCTATCCAAAACTCCAAGCAACGCTGATCTAGCATCCGATTGTCCATTCTGTGTCTGACCAAAGAGATTGATCTGCGTTTGCACACGGGTTTTAATTACATCAAGTGGGAAGATGCTAGCCCATGTCATCACACCCGCTACACCACCGCAAAGAAGAACTTTAGCAGCTTCTTCCTTGAAATTCTCTGGTCCCTTTTCTTGTGGGTTTGACAGGTGATTTTGGTTTTGAGATCGGACATATGATGATAGTGCGCGTGTTGTGGCTTCATATGTCCAGAAATAGAAACCATAGCCAATCGAATCGCGAAAAGCGGTTATGATGCCCCCTGCATAGAGACCTTTGAGGCCGTGGGTCTGGAAGATGGATTTTGCGATTTGGTGCGATGAGGTCTGTGCTGGTGTGGTGGTGGAGGAAGCGTGTACTTGGGCGCGGCATTTGATGAGTTCAGTTGGGGTGGAGACAACCCATGTTGCGAGGCCGCCGAGTGCACCTGCTATGAATGTTGTGAGAAGTGTTGGTTGTTGGAGTGTTGATGTGCTGGTGGTGTTTGAGGTGGGAGGTGTGAGGGTGCCATATGTTAGATATGATGTGCTGCGATTGTATGTCATGAACAATAATGCGTTAAGAGCACCATAGCCAAGAATAGGAGCAGATGAACCTCGCAGCAAAGTGCTTAGAGTCGCAAATTGAGAAACATAGCTTGTTCTTGTTGTTGGAATTGTTGTAGCGGGATGAGATGTACTTGCAAGAGAAGCGAGGATTGGCGAGTTGGGAACCGTTCGTGCTGGTGACAATGTACCGGCTTGTAAACGCACTTTGATGAGATCCAGCGGATTACCGATTAGAATTCCAATTGCTCCAGAGATATAGCCAGCCCAGAAGTCGGCGGACATTTTGGCCTCTTGTACTTTTAAAAATGCTTGAGAATGTTGGCACCGGTGTGGCATCCAGTCAACTTTTACAACTCCGGCTCCTTCAAGGACGCCTCTTTACAATGTTACAAGTGACTTTGGTCGACATGAGTCCATCCACCGAACAAATGAACTGAGATTTCAAGTGTGAGAAAGAAGCAGTCGAAGGTAGTGGGAACCGCCATCTTGGACCAGACTCTGAATTGTGGTAATGCCAATGCATAGCGGGGATTGTGGAGTGTGGAATTGCCGCTGCCGAGGGTGGGAGGGCTCGCTTGAGGCGGCGATTTCTCGTGAAAGCAAATCTACTGAGCTGTGAAGCAAATATTGTAACATCAAGAGGTGCCATGATAGGATTCCTGAGACATTGAAGAGTTTGTACGTGAAGAAGCAGCACCGAAGGACTAGAATCTAAAAGGAGGGAAGAGCTCGTGCTCACACCTAAGGCCATAGTTTCTCGTGTGGGGTTAGCACGGCAAATTGATGAGTTGCTGTCAGAGTTCGACTGCAGAATCCCTTCGCTTCTACTCCATCCTCATTTTTTTTTTGCTACAGGATTCTGAGAACAGGATGTCTGAAGGCAAAGCTAAGCTCTTTTATTTACTTCGCTTCGCTTCCTTATCTGAGGCCAAGGACGATCCGTTGCGAAAGAAATTTACCGGTCACGTGTGTTTCCAGCCTAGAACGACGATGCAGTCAAGCCTCAAAGGCCGGACCTCGCTCAGCTCAAGAAGGATGTCTGAAAGATTTTTCTTTTATTCTACCTAATATCGCCTTCACAACATCAGATCTGACCGGTACGAGTGTCGGTATGTTTTTTGCAGCTACCTTGACACGATGATATACTTGTCCTGCACGTCCCCCTTGGTTGTCAATTGACCACGACTCCGCCATCTCTTCTTCACCCCTGTTGGGCTGATCCATGACCCCGGTACCGACTGTACTGCTGGCGGCATTTATTACTTTGAGTTCATAGCGCCTAGGCAATTTGATCGGGGAGATTGCGAGTGGAGTGTCTGGCACGATGATTCCGGAAGGAGATGGGTATCGGCAACTGGAGAAGACATGGAATTACTGGCTGATCGCCGGTGCCATGCTAGTGTCTTTCCTCGGCACTTTCACTTCGACACAACTGCAAGTACCTCCATCCATTTATTGATAGTACTTCGGTGGTGTATATTTATAGTCTGATCCATCTAACACACCCATCTAGCATTATTCAAGCCCGTACTTCCACAAATTTCTCCCATGTACTCTCGTGGACTCTCGGCGCTAGCTTGATATTTGGCTTTTGTTCAATATGGTGTCTACATTTTGTAGGCATGCTAGCCTGCAAGCTAGATGTGCCTATCGGGCTTAATGTTGGGTTGACTTTCGTTACCGGTCTGCTTGCTGTGGGATTTACCTTCATTTCGTTAGGAAAGCACTTTCTTCGAGATAACTTCATTCAACTCCGGCCCCTCCGAAAATCCAGTTGGGACAGAGCAGCCGTTAGCACTGCCAACAGAGATGAGGAGGACAGTCTACCACTATTGCAAAACGAACTGGACAACGATCCTTTCAGCTTAGAGCAAACACTTGGACGCTCATCGGCGGTTGATCTTCATGGACGACCGACCGTGGGCAGAACACGTTCTGGTCTTTTGGATGCAGAACGCTTGGAACTGTACTCTACACCATTACCCCTAAGTCTAGAAACAACAGATACCGAACGCCATGACGAAAGTACGGGACCTGAATCCGTATCATGGTCGGGAACAAGACCAAGCGCACATACGAACACTACACCAAGTTCTCAGCACTGGAGTCACAATCCTTCTGGGTTCGAAAACCTCATAGGTATGGCGAGACAGGGAAGTGTAAGCCATGAAAATGCCTTCCAGGCGACTTTCAAGGGTCTTGTCAAAGGCTTTGGTCTTGAGGCTGTTCTAATGGGGTTTTTATGGTCACTGTCACTACCTTCCATGCATTACGGAGGTATGTTGGCAATGGAAATTCCTGAGGGCTACTTGGTTCTTGGTCCCATTCCTGTGATGATTTCAGCTGTAATATCCTGGGTTGTATGTATCGCAGGCTACATATACATGACAAGCATAGAGCCGTTTCTGAGCCAACAGGTCCTCTTCTCAGCAATGACTGCTGTTGGCATTGCTTCAATGCATTTTACAGGTATCTTATCCTTTCTAAGAATTTCATTTGTGTGCACTAAGCCTTGTGTACTATAGGAGTGTACGCGGCCACATTTTATTCTCGCAAAGCCCCTTCTGACGTTGATACTTGGCCTGATGTGTTACCAATTGTTATCGGTGCAATCGCCATTCTCACTTGCACCTTGGCCAATGGTCTTCTTGCACATAGTGCGATCATCTCGCGTAACAAGCTCGCAGAGATCGTCTGGACTCGAAAGAAACTGTGGAGAACCATGGCAGAGAAAGATCTTGCTGAAAACTCGGCAGCAGCTAGAACTGCATTCATTGCATCCGCTTCACACGAAATTCGAACACCTCTTCACCACCTTCAAGGATACACTGATTTACTTGCTCGGTCCAAATTGAGCAATGAGGACCGGAAGCTGCTGAATGCAATCCAAAGCGCAACCAGAACACTATCATTAAGTTTGTGGAATGTTACACTTCTGTCGTTTTTCTAGCTGACACATCAATAGTTACGAATAATGTTTTAGACTGGTCCAAACTCGAAAGCAACATGGACGCTACCTGTCGGCTCAGCCCCTTGGACTTAAGAGCGGTCTCTGAATCAATTGTTCACATTCTTCCGAGCAAAGATGATGACTCCGAGGTCGAGCTCATTGTTGTCGTTGCACCGAATGTCCCGAAAACCCTGCTGTTGGACGAGACATACATTCAGAGAATACTAATGAATCTATTGTCAAATGCATTCAAGTTCACAAACTCTGGATATGTCATGCTCTGTATGGAATACAAGACCAAAGAACTAGTAGCACAGGTCAAGGATACAGGCATGGGTATACCCCATGACTTCCTTCCTCGGCTCTTCGAGCCATTTTCCCAGGCTGAAAATCGCGGGGCACAGAGAGGTACCGGACTTGGTTTGAGTATAATCAAAGAGCTTCTGAAAAAGATGGACGGCAAGGTCACAGTCAGGACCCAGGTTGAAAACGAGGGCTATGATGCCCACTCTGGAACGACAGTTACTGTTACTATTCCGACGGTCTTGCCTCCTAGTGGTCAGAGACCATCAGATACTAGAATCTATCCAGGGACTGTGGCTGTATTTTCTCAAACGGATCTCAAAAGTCAAGGTCATACTTTCGCGTTGGAACAATTTGGTCATAATTTGATCGAAATATCTTCATTGGCAGACCTTCGAAACGTTCCTGAAGTCAAGTATATCTGGGTAAGCAAATCTCTCGATGTCGGATTCTCCTTGTTTTAATCTTACGAAACTAAAGCCCGATCTCATCTCGATCCAATCTTATTGTCTTTCTGGCTCTTCATGTTGAAGTTCAATGAGTAATGTGCTGATCATGACCCACTCTATTGTAGGCGGATGCGGACTATCTGCGGAGTCACCTTCAGTGTTTTGAGGAGCTAATACTCCAGAAGACATGGATTGTGATGGTTCCATACAGCCACCAGGTGATGCTACAACGATTGCCAGGCATCCTGTCAGCATCACATTTCGTCTTACTTCCGAAGCCGCTGATTTGGCATTCATTCCAAGCACGAATCGCTCAAGCAAATCACTCCTCACCAAGTATCCCTGGCCTTTCTCAATTCTCGTCGAAAATATCGATAGAGAGAGAGCGCGGAAATCCACACGGTCCAACCAATGGCCGTCGACAAAGAAGTCAATATTCTTCTGGTTGAAGATAATCCAGTAAGCGGTTTCCATTTTATGAACATTCAAATGTGTCGTGGCTAACTTGGCCGTGTGTAGATCAATCAAAAACTAGGAGTAAGAATGCTTACTTCCCTTGGATATTCGGTCCTGGTCGCTGCAGATGGCAACGAAGCCATCTCGATCCTGCTCCTCCACGACCTCGACATCGAACTGATTTTGATGGATCAGTCGATGCCGAACAAAGACGGTGTGACGGCGACACGAGAGATTCGCCAGTTAGAAGCAGAAGGCAAACTGCTGAGGAAGCATACTATCATTGCTGTGACAGCTGTGGTGGATAGCGATAGTCGGGCGAATTTCAGCAATGCTGGCGCAGATGACTTTTTGAGTAAGCCCTTGAGTTTAGCGAGGTTAGAGCAGGCATTAGCAACGTATTTGAGAGTGGAGTGATGGTCTTTCTGAATAAGAATGTTTTCGATTGCTTAAATAGAAATTTTTAGAAAATACAATTAAATGAACGTGTGAAATGGATCGTTCAATCTACAGTAAAACAATCTTTTGTCACTAAATATATGTAAGTACAATGCTCGCTTAAGAAAATCGTCTTCACCTCGAATACACCGAGGCTGAGACCACTCCGAATCCAAGATATGAAGCCAGGTTGAGCGCCGAACTCAATACATGCAGGTTTTTGTATGATAAGTCGGCGCTGTGCATATTCCCATCCCTCTTGAAAGCTGAAGTGCGCCTGAAAGCCAGCCTGACACAAGTTACACATGCAGTTTCGACAACTTTCCAGTGTCTTTTTGCATCAACGCAAACCACTGCAATAGAACTTCCAATCCTTCCCAAGACGAATCCACGTGCAAAAAAAATCCCCACGTACGTAATAATCCAATTACTCGGATCTTATATCCATCCTAAAAATCCTACTCACTCGCCTCAAGCCATGCATCTATCCTACCACCAACCTCCTAACCTCCCAAAGATCAATCAACTCCCTCCCTCCCTCCTCTCAACCCGTAATATAACACCAAAACCAAATTCAACAAGTGGTGGGGGTCTTACCTTCTCCACCACATCCGCGTACCACCTTCCTCGGCACCAAACCCCACCGCTCTCCTCTTCCTCAGCTCCATCCTCTTCAACATCGCCATAAGTCGCACTGTCCTAGCAGCCTGCACATCCACTCCACTCCCCTCCTTCCAACAACTCAAATCTCTCCTCTAGTTGTCATCCCACAAACGATTTTATCACTCTAGTCATTATGCTATGCGATGATTCAGATTCCCTTCCTACGCAGTCGCGAGGTACAGCTACAGCTTACCGCTGAACATGTTCTAGTTTCGAGCTTGTTGTCTTGCGGTGAGTGGGATAAGGTGACCGGGGTATCGTCGGCGGTGGAGGGGTTAGATGCTACTTTACTTTATGTTGAGTAGAATAATATGATAGGCTGAGATAGAATAGAATATCATCTTCTGAGATTGTTATCCTAATTTTTCCCCATGTCCACTTCAAGAGTACGCTCGATGAGAGACAGTACGAAATAATCGAAACAGTGTTGATAGAAAAATCCATCACATTATAGAATAATCAAATTGTATTTAGTGTGACAAAAAAATAGTCTGATTAATTGATTATTAATCAAAATCGAATCAAAAAAACTTGATTTGATTTGATTAATGAATATTTTGATTGATTAGATTTACAAATCAGATTAATCTATTAATCTAGTCTTGGCACAAATCTCATGATATCTATCAATTCTGCGTTCGGCGGTAAGCTATTAAGGACTATGATATAAGAGCTGGATTATTAAACATATAGGCTCAGCTAATCAGAGCACGCGAATTAGTAGCTTGGCATTAATCTGATTATAACTTTAATTGATTGATTTAATTAATAGATTTTAGTGAATACTTGATTTGATTGATGGCCTATAATCTAATCATTTGTCACACTGATTGTAATTATTAGACTATATTAGATTAGTATTAGATTTATACAAAATCTATTTGAACAAGATTTCTAGATTTTATAGTCTAGATTATATTAGAATAATTAAATTATTACTAAGCTACGGTAATTAACCACTTATATTTAGTTGCTTGAACACGACAGGGAGGCCGTATCCGCCACATAACATTAATCTCCTCCCTTTATTCTTAATTTTACCCACTTATTTTTTAATTCTAAGTATTTATATGACTAGCGTCGAACAATAGTACTAGTCTCGAGTTTAGTCTATTATTAACTCAGTTACCTAGAAACATACTTACTAGATATCACGTGGTACGTAATCGAATATAGTCTAGATCATATTAGATATGTTAGATTATGTCAGATTATGTCAAATTATATCAGATTGGATTTTGATTTAGCAAAAGTCATTGGATTTAGATTTAAAATTAAACTATCACCTGAAAATCTACATCTAAATCCAATTATCAACACTGAACCCAAATCAACCCAAATCAACCCAAATCAAGAAGACTAGAAGACTTATAGATTACTTCATTGATCCATAGCAGCAGTACTAGCTAACATACAAGAGCACGAGGTAAGAGAGATACACCACTAAATGAACAACGCTCAGTGAAGGCAATAATACAGTACAGCTAGCAATAGCAACAACAAAAGAAAGAACAATGCAATGCTCCCATACAAATGCAGAAAGCTTTTCAGACAAGCTTTTATCTTCTTTCAAAAGATGAATAGATTATGAGAGGCTTGAAATCCATCAAAAAACCATCCTGCGGATAAAGCATACGTGCTTGCCGAGCAGGTAAACGCCTCCCATCATTCCTCAACTCCAAGCGATGCAGAAAACATATCCTCTGATCTACAATCGAACAAGTAAAAAGGTACAAAAATACAAAAGAAGACGCCTGCCTCCTAGCCTCCTATACCAATTTTTTCGCCATGCATATTAACATCAGTGGCAATACAACAAGACTAGTTCCCTTATGAAAGAATGAAAACGTATAGCCTCTCCCGCAAGAGAAAAATCAAGAATACTGCAATTCACCCGTTCCAGTTCTCGAGCCCACAGTATTTCCACTCTTCTGCAATTGCTGTTGATAGGCATTATACTGCTCGAACTGCTGTTGCACCAGCTGCTGAGGCGTCTGATATTGCTTTTGCAATGGCGGGAAGTCCTCGTAGGCGACAGCTGCGTTGTAAGCGGGAGCACTCGGCTTCTCGCCGACGTCATCGAGAGATTTGTAGCCGTAGCCACTACCACCACCTCGACCTCGTCCTCCTCTTCCGCCACGGCCGTTACCATCGCCTCGACCGCCTCTGCCTCGTCCGGAGTTGTTGCCGCGGAAGCTACCTCGTCCTCCACGGTTGTTTCCGCCGTAGGAATTTCCGCCTCCCCCGCCGCCTCTGCCACTACCCGAAGAGTTGTAATTGCCACCTCCTCTACGGTCGATCTCATCAGGAGAATGTTTGCGTTTGAAGGTCTTGTTGGGGAAAAGGCTCTCGAATTCAGACTCCTTTGTATCCTCTTGTTCGATACGAAGGAGGACTTTCTCTCCAACGACACTCTCAAAGACGAACTGTTTCTCAGGAGGCACGGGTTGCCAATTTTGAATCTTACCTGCGTCGATTGGCCTAGCTCCCTTTCGGAGTGCAAGCACGACAATAGGCTCTGGATTTTCGGTATAGTATTTCTTATTCTCAGGCACAGGTCTGACAGAAGCTGCCCAGATCTTGTTCTCGAATACTGCAGTACCAGTGACCATCCATGTAGTCTTGCTTCCCATGCCTCCCACTTTCTCAAGAATGCTGTTGGGACATGGACGAGGAGTGATTAGGACATTGTTGGCTAGAAACTTCATCTCTGTATCAGGCATGTTGTGAGGCAAGTTTGCAAGTGTAAGCAGCTTCTGTGTGTCAGTGTTGCTGATCAAATATCCGGTATAGAAAACAGTCTTTTTGATCTGGAGACGCGGAGCTCGATGACCCTTGTCAACCGCTGCATTGTGATCGTTGATCAGACGTTGGACTTCCGCAGCCTCTGTCACTGGATCGAGCTGTGTAACTCCGTCCGCCACTTGGACAACCTCTGCAACGATAGGGTTTCGACTTGGCTTGCCTCCAATGCCATTTTGACGTCGGTTGTAGTCCGTAAAGTAGTCCCGGAAGCCCTTGACATGTCTGATACGGTCTTCGTAGACTCGAATCTCCTCTGCACCTTTGTAAGTTTCCATCAAGCACGACAGGAAGATCTGCTTGAAATCCATGGTGGATCTGAAGTGCTGATTGTTTGGACCTGCCGCAGGCTTGAGAGAAACCATGTCAAAGTCAAGGCCTTTGCTCACGACCATCTTCTTAATCAGCTCCCCAAATCCAGACTCGGCACGTCCAGTTAGGAGGATGGTTAAGGCATCCTTCTGTTGCATACTCAGTTTGATGAGTTCAACAATCTTCTCATTCCACCAGCCTTCCCAAGCTCGAGTCTGCTCAACCTCGAGACCCAGTCCCGTCGCAGCAAGGATTCTGGAATCGTGCCACCAACTTCCCGTCGCAAACGCCTCTTGGGTCTGTAGGTAGCCAATTGTCGGGCCGTTCCATAGCTTCGCATTTGGTAGAGGGCTGTTGAAGACTAGAGTACATTAGCAGTAGAAAGAGAAATCGAGGACAAGACTTCTGCTTACGAGTGTTATCGAAGTCGTACACATGTAGTGCCTTGATCTTGTCGACAGCTTCATCTTGTCAGTATAATTCTAGCTATATCTAAATTCCCTACCTGGCAATTGCTTGTTGGCAACCGACCACCGATTGAGAGCCGTCAAGGTGTACTGCGATGAAGGACCGGATGCGCCCGTCATGCTCGCGAGAAATGCTACGCTCGTACTGCGTAGTCTTTGCCGGATGACCGAAGACAGATTGTCGATGGATTTTTTGTCAGGGAATATGTTGTGTCTGGTGAAGGAAGGGCGTTGAGAGTTGGTTTTGTGGTTTGGGCAGGGAAATGGAGGTCGCGACCAGAAATGTCGAGGAGGACGAATTCAAGCCTCGCGCGCCAAGGAAGTGTGGGGCGACTTGCACACAGGCTTGGCAAATTGACTTCTGGGAGGAGGACCACGACAAAGGAAAGACCACCAACAAAACAAAATCCAAGTAATGGCCTCAACGTTGGCCCCAATACGATACGTTTCGTCTAGCTCCAAATCTGGTCTGGGCTCTATCATCTTACAATGTTGTGTAAATCCAAACGCAAACAGGCAATCGCCAACCATACATTTTGATTCCGAATCAATCAAAGTAGATTTCTCCGTGCCTCCGAAGGATAATATGGCAAATCGAGCTTTAGTAGAAAATTTGAGCAAGGTTGGTAACAACTTTCTGTGTTGGTTTTTGAGATACTATGAATAAGTAAACGAAGATATTCGTCGACCATTTTAAGTGCTGTTTGAGAATCAGTCTAACACACATTGTTCATTTAGGCTCTCCGCTGGCCAAAATCCGATATCAAAATTACACATGGGGAAAAATCGAGAAACAAAGTTGTCATGTTTGAGGGTGTCAATTCGAAAGGAGATGAAGATGCAGTCGTGAGGGACTTCAAGGAACGACTCAGAGCTGCGACGGCCAAGTTCTAGACAGAATGGGACGAGTAGAACCGCAAGGCTTGAAACATTGATTTTAAGAGAACAAACAAAGATACTGGCAACAAAAGATGTCTCAGGAAGTGTGGAAGAGTGTAAAAGGAGGTCATGACATCTCACATGAGAATATCTTTGCATTGGATGGTCTTAGACGGTGTACGGAGCCAAATACATCACATTGATTAGGACCCCTTCTTTCCCCTTCCCTCTTTCAAATTTAAAGTCAACTCCTCCATTTCCTCCCACATTTTAATCGCAGGCAAGCACCATATGACTGTACAATAAAACATCAAAAAGAAATTGATCACGTGATCGACTTCATCACCACAATCCTTTATCAACAAAATTCAGCGCAACTGTGTGGAGAGATGCGGAAAATGCAATGCAATCCAAGAAAAATTCTCTCATACATATTTTCTTCCAACATCATCTCACTGCCTCGGCCACCCTTTAACCCTTCTCCAATAATATTGCATACTCAAAGAGAATTATAAAATTGACGACTATTACAGCGAATGAATTTCAGAATTTCGGACTTGATCTGTACGAATTTAAGTGTTTATGAATATTCCGAGCAAGATGGAATGATTGGAGGGGGAAAATGAGTGGTATCCCTCATCTCCTCAAGTTCCAGAACACAGGAAGGGAAATCTGGATTTGGCGAGTATCAAATTCCGCACGAAGTCTAGTACCATGCTAGGTACAGCACAGGAACTTGAAACTCGACTGCACTACTTACTGTACTGCAGTAGCGCCAGAGTCTGTGAGGAATCGCCATGCTGACTTTTCCTAATTCTGCCATTTCTTTTTGTATTTCGAACAGGCGGAGCTAGTCGGAAACCCGTTTTGCTCCTTGGATCTGTACTTAGATTTGATAATGGAATGTTTCCGTCCTGGAAGATGATTCTTCCGTATTCTGTCTACGGAAAGAAGACAGCACTTCGAAATTTGTGCAATGAAAAAGGGAAGACAAGTGTGTTCGTTGTTGCCGGCAGCCGTCGTGATGGAAGATCTCGAAGGAATGAAAGATATCCGAAGGATCGCCAGCAGCACAGTGCGCAGAAATATTGTTGGAAAACTCTGTTCTAATTACTCTTTTGGGTGGATGAGAAATCTTCAGCGAGCATGCATGGGGAAGCAGCGAAGGAAGTCCAGGATTCCGAAATGCAAATGCAAAAGTTTGAGCTTGGTGATGCCAAAGTTACGGTTGATAGGTTGAGACACTAGAATCGAGTTAAAGTAAGGTAAGGCAGCCGAGCAAGGGAAGAACAGACCCGAAGTATTTAAAAAAAATAGTTTTGGGAAGGAAAGACATGATAAAAATCCTTGGGCGTGAGATTGTATGAAAGATAACGCGAAAGGGAAGCCTGGTCTTCCAGCCAGCCCTAGGAAGGAAGGACGATGTATTGTGCCATACTCGATGAAGATGGACAGGAATAATATGGTATCAATTGAGAACTTCCAAAATTCAATACTGTATGCTCATTTTGCAATTGCCGTTGGAGAGAGCCCGAAATGCAACCGTACTTCTGCATTGCGCACTACACCAATATCACTAAGCTCTCGGCTATCTCTTGATTGGGCGGCGATCTTGATGACATGCACCCAATCAAAAAACAACAAAATTCTACTGTGTGGTGCGGAGGGAAACTTCCCCCGGTACGCTACCAATTGCATACGAAGTAGACTTCTGAAGGCAAAGAAAATAGACTTCGATCCCTTCTTCGCTCCCGTTGAAGCGCGCTGCAAGCATCGCACGGTGGTCAGGTAAAGGTAGTTTTGACATGCAAGCAAGAAAATAAGGCTCGCTCGGTTAACAAACTTCCGACCCAAACAATTTGTGTGAACGGATTTGGAGACCCAGGGTACGGAGGGTAGGCTAGCACGACAAGAGCTGAAAAAGTGGTGCATTTCATCTTCTTTTATTGAAAGATATCGTGATCTTCCATATGCCTGTTGACATTCATCCCAGAGTAGCAGCGATTCCCAGGCGTTCAGGGGTCCCACGGCAGCTGGAATGGAAGTCAAGACTGAGCACGCGCAGCTCTTCATCTCTACCAATCTTCGTCCCGTGACGATCTGCCAGGTAGAGTCACGGGGGCGGGTGAGAGGGCAGGAGATCGACCGGAAAGAGTTGATACCCAATGCTTGGGTCCAGCATTCCAGGGAAAGGTAACGAATGAGGCCGCGCGAGAGCTGGAATTGATCCTGAATTGGGGATGAGGGACCCTGGCTGAATGAGTTTCGGATGATGGTGTTTCCAGCCTTGATGCAAGTCGTTGGTGGCTTTGCCGTGCTTTGCTCTTTTTCACAAGGAGAGAAAAGAGAGTTTCAAGGTTGTATTTGGTTCTCTTGGAAGAGTGCAATACTTCGTAAATCACGAGGTGAGATGAGAGGTTCCGTGAAGTGAGAATAGGATTATTACTGTATTAGAAGTCGATCATATTGGTTTGGATTCCAGGATATCCGGATTCACCTCTGGTGTGCCGATTGCCGCCCCCTGAAGTGCACGGGTTTTTTGAATCTTTTCGTTTCATCCGGCTGTGGCTTTCCCCCATCAAGCAGCACCACGACACTGCGTCATCACCACCCAGCTTATTGGGATTTTTGGGGTCGCGATTCGGGCGTTTTGGAGGTGTTGGACTTCGCAGGCTATCGTTTCCATTGGGGCGATGGACGCTGCTTCTCTCTCCGCCAGATGGAGACTTCAGAAGTCGTTTGAAGCAAGCATAGTCGAGGCTAGGGCAGTGTCTGTTTTCTGCATTTGGTTGCTTTTGTCTGGAGCAGCCAGCAAGGCCAGTCAGTCTCCATTGAAGGAGCTGGCTGGGAGGCATTGAAGATCGTTGCTCTTTCGAGGGCCAGGAGGAGAACAGCCAAATTGCACAAACCAAACGGGGGACTGTGTTGATGATAAGATCACGGAGGGGTGTGCTCTGAGACTTTTAAGCGGGCCCCTCGGAAGCCACCCGTGTGTCTCTTTCTTCCGCGTTGCATTTCGCTGCATTCGCTGCATTCGCTGCATTCGCTACATTGCCAGCAACAGCCGAGGCAGCGAGGCTCTCCTCAGCTCGACAAGGCTAGCTGCCCCTTGCAGTGGTGTGTACTCAGCTAGTGCGGAGTGCCGGCATCAAATGACTCGGATCGGCGCCACCACATTAGATCATCGTCGAGCTTGCCACATTCGCGCGCTGGATGCTACGTGCTGGTGCTTGGAGCTGCAGTGATTGGAGCTTGCGGATTTCCTGTTTTGCTCTGCTTCGAACTGTTTTTTTGCGCCCAGCAGCGATCACTTGTCACTGCTGTACTGTACTGTACAACCACTTTCGCCTCCCTACCTGTCGGCCTGGTCATTGTTTTCGCGCGTTTCTCTCATTCTCTGTTTCGCTGGTGGTCCCACAAATGAGACATTGTCGCTCCATCCAGCAACACAATTCATCATCGACATATCACGGTCAGAACCAAATCAGACATTTACTGATTACTATCCGTACCTGACTTCGCTCTTCCTCCTCTCACAGGGCCCCTTTCACATCTGTTGTTACCTTATTACCCTCTGCGCATCTCCGGTTCTTCTTGAATGATATCAGACTCCACAGTCTATCTCCGCCAAAAGCACCACGAGGGTCCACACTACCACCCATCGAGTCAAGCGCACATCTCGTCTTCCTCCCTCCGAGCCGCATCTGGCACTACTCAAACTCACTTTGTCTTTCTCTTCATCCCCCATCTCTTGACACTACGAGCAGCGCCTGGTCCTCCCCCTTCGCCATGTCGCGATTCTAGAACGCCTATCTTTACCCCAATTCCACATCCCACATCTCCCCTCTCCGTCCCTCTCTCCCTCTCTCCCTCCCCTCTGCCACTTGACGGGAACACCATCAACCTGCGCTGCTACTTATTACCGTCTGGCTACTTGCTGCTTACGCTCCAGTCCTTAAAGATTCCAGGGCGCCCGCCCCACCGTTCACCGTCGTCAAACGGCTGTACGGGTTGGGCTTCTCTTTTCACCACGGACGAACCGCCAAGCATTCATTGTCTTCACCTCAACGACACCCCGTCTCGACCTCGACCTTGATCTTGACTTGGAGCTTGGGATCGCCTGTTTGAAACTGGTCTGAGTGTCGAGCTCTATCGATATTAGAGATCCAGACGTCGGCAATCTGTTGTCCTGCTACCTAAGCGGTGGGTACGGGTCGGATTAGGGCGTGTCATTAAAATTTAGAATCCCTCAACCTTCCCCCATCTTTCTTGACCTCTACTCCAAAACAGAGAAATGGAGAACAAATCAGTAGATATGGGCTCGAATTCAAATAACTCCAGCGACTTTGTAAGTAGTTCAGGATCTAGGGATCAGGCTATGTACCCATTTCTAACATGCATTTCCAGGTTCGCAAGCTTTACAAGTAAGCGCTTCTCGCCGCCATCAGTCGCCAGGGCAGCTTCTTACCATGGCCGAATGCTAATGTCAACTGTTCAGAATGCTGGAGGATCCTTCCTACGAAAAAATCGTCCGTTGGGGCGAGGGCGGTCAAAGTTTCGTCGTTCTCGAGGTAGGTTGTGCCGCGGCTGCAATGCGCATTCATCTTTATAGTCATGAAATCGCGATAATAACACAAATGCTCTTACAGAACGAAAAATTCACCAAATATGTTCTTCCAAAACACTTCAAGCACTCCAACTTCGCAAGCTTCGTCCGACAGTTGAACAAGTACGACTTTCACAAGGTCAGACAGAGCAACGAAGACAACACTCCGTCGCCTTACGGTAATAATGTAAGTATCAGCATTGGCCATCTGACCCAGCATCTAATTTCTTGCAGGCCTGGGAATTCAAACATCCAGAGTTCCAAGCCAACAAGAAGGATTCTTTGGACAACATCCGACGCAAGGCGCCCAATGTCAAAAAGCCAGTGGCCAACGCCGACGACGGCTTCCCAGCACAGCAAATGGATCTGGTCAATGGCCAACTGGTCGCGACACAACAACAGCTACAGACAGTGACAGATCGATACAACGAGCTCGCGGCCGGCCACACTTACCTACTCCAGCAATTTGTAAGCCTTCAGAAGTTTGTCAAGAATCAAGATAATGTTTTGCACAGAGTCGTTGGCTTCTTACAGACTTCCGACGCCCAAAGGAGGAGCAATCGCATCGGATTTGGAGGGGTTGCAGAGCCGGGGATGGCCGAGGTCGCAGATGATCAGTCCGCATCGCCATTGCAACAAGCGGCAAAATTGCTGGATCAATTCTCGGGTCAAAGCCTATCAACCGCAGAGCTCGAGCAGAAGGTACACGATTTCCAAAGTATAAACGATTATTCCACACCGCCACAGGATGCTGCAAACGCTGGGATGTCCGCGCCGGTAGATGGACGTTCTAACCATCTTGGATACGCCGTGAACAATGATTTGGATAATATGGTCTACCCCGTCGGACACACCAACGGTATTGATCCCATTCATCATGAGCACATCAACAACATCCCTTATGCTCTCCCCTCGAGTGGAATGATTCCAGTCGAGGCCATGCCGGAGTCGATGGCGGAAAATGTGCCAAGTGCTGGCAGAAAGAAGAGCCTGCAAGAGTCCGTGTGGGGAGCACAGAAACCGCATATTCTACTGGTAGAAGACGATAAAGTTTGCGCAAGGATTGGATGCAAGTTTTTGCAAGCCTTTGAGTGTGGTGTTGATACTGCTGTACGTATTTTTCTTGTCCTGGGGAAACATTGCTTATTCTGGTAGCGCGATGGACTCGAAGCGGTGAACAAAATCAACAACGCCGGCATTCCATACGATCTCATCCTCATGGACATCATCATGCCTCACCTTGATGGGGTTTCCGCAACCGTGTGCATTCGAGAGCAAAGGCCACACATTCCGATCATTGCCATGACCTCTAACATTCGGGCGGATGATATTGACATGTATTTCCGATATGGTAGGTTTCATGCAACCTTTTGATTTTCAATTGCTAACACTCTCAGGGATGAATGACGTGCTACCAAAACCCTTTACGAAGGACGGTATGCTGCGAACTCTCGAAAAACATCTTCATAGATTCAAGAAAGACCCTCAACCATTTCCTCCCTCACTTCAAATGCAAAGCCATTCGGGTTTTGCCACACCCAACAATGGACAAGCAAACTTGAACATCAATGTTGGCCAAATCCCTGCCAGCGCATCTATGAAAAACGAAACTTCGCCTGAGAAGTCACCTGTAACGATAGGGTCGTGGAACTCACCCAACCAGATACCCAACCAATCGCCTATAGGGATACCAGGTCAATCGCCTCTAGGCAATGCTCCAAATGGTTTCATGCAGCAAGCCATGAATGGTCCCGGCCAGTTTAATATGACGCCTGCTCACACTCATCAACAACACCACCTTCCACAACCTCAAACCGCCTACCAAAATCCTCCTCTTACTCCTGGTCTTGGTGGTTCTAGAGGAGCCGGCCACCGAAGAGTGATATCGGATATGACTGGAGGACCTCCAGCCGACGAACATCCCGACAAACGACAGCGGGTATATGCCCAACCCGGCAACTATCAACAATGATAGAATCTCACATGTCAGGTCATTGTATATAAATTAATTGTGCTAGCGTTTCAAAAGGCAGACGAATGATCGAGATGGCGAAGGAAGGGATTAATGTTCATACCATGTTCTCCTTGTTCACGTACTGATTGGCGTCTGGGGATACCACCTTTATGTTTTGGGGCTGGAACTTGTGTTTTTTGGAGTTCGATGAGGACTCAATAATTTTGGGCATGCTCTCGTTCTGCGAGTGATCAAATGGCATTTTAAGGAGTAAAACATATTAATACATACTATGAAGCATGAAGTCGACCTTATGATAATCTGATCTTGACTCAATATGCTTTTTCGCCCTCGTGTCTCGAGAATTGTCTTGGGCAGGAAAAGATTAATTTGACGTACATCGGGATACCCTAAAATCTTAGCAAGACCTATTTGAAAGAAAGACTCAATTGATTCTCCTTATGAATCACTCCTTTTTCATTCTAATTTGTACGCATATCATCGAAATTTCTGTGTTTATGTACCCACACCATCCCCCAAATTCCACCAAACACACGATGGCTCCTCAAAATCCACCTCCTCCAAACCGCACAGTTGGGAAGGATGAGTTGTCGTCTCATTAACCTCACCCTTACATCCTCGTCAGCCCTACAGCACCAGCATTATCAGCGGCAGTAACAGGTACCGTCCCCCAAATTATCTTTTGTTTAATTGTTTCCGCCGGTTCTAGACCGCAGGTGACATGGCGCGGGTGCGAGCAATTTTGAGCTGGCGATGGAGGTCTAGATTCGTTGGTTGATGGTTGCGAGCCTTGGCAGGCGGTGAGTGTATGCGGTAAATGTGGTGGCAGAATGCCGTCGGTGGTGCGCTATGGAGTTTTTGAGCTTTGAGTGGGCGTGAGTCAATTCAATTGTTGCCTTCAAGAGCTTGAAGCGCAGCAGACAAATGAATTTTTATGCGACGTTGCGACTACGGAACGGTACGAGACGCGACAATCGAGAAAAAACCAATCTCGAGGGCTTTAGGAATACGATTTAAAGATTTTTGAAAAGAAGAGAGAATAGATTGGGAAGTGCACGGAAAGGAAGCGAGGAAGAGGGGCACAGAGAAGTCATACAAACCTCAACATCATGTCGCAGAAAGCTGGAAAGGCTGGGGGAAAGGCGGCTGCTGCGAAAGGAGGGAAGAAAGGTGCTTCTTCTGGTGGTGGAGGAAAGAAGGAAGATGAGCGCGAAGAAACTTTGCAGGCTGTGGTGCGTTGTGCAGGCGATTAATTGATCAATCGATCAGTGGATGGGATGTCAGATGCAAAAAAATGATACTAACGTTTGAGCAGATTCTTGCGGATTCATTTGAGACTAGGTTTAGTCCTTTTACATTGGAAGTTCCTCGGGTGAGTGTGCTTTTTATCAAGAGTAAAAGAAGGCGGATTGGATTGGATTGGATATGTGAGGAGTTCATGGCTAATTTATCTCATGACAGTGTCTTCTCCCTCTCGCCAATACACCGTTGATAGAATACACCCTCGAGTTTCTGGCCATGTCAGGTGTGTCGGAAATCTACATTTACTGTGGCGCACACACGCTCGAGATTGAACAGTATATTCTCGACTCCAAATGGCATCCGCTATCCTCTCCCTCATCGCCCTTCTCCACACTCGAGATCGTCAAGACAACCGCTCGCTCTGTGGGTGACGCTATGCGCGATCTCGACAGTCGAGATCTCATCACAGGGGATTTCCTTTTGGTCCATGGAGATCTGGTCAGCAATCTACCAATTGAACAAGCATTGCGAGGCCACCGTGAGAGACGAGCTAAGGATAAAAACGCAATCATGACGGTCGTGCTCCGGGATGGTGGATTAGGTGCTCATAGAACGAAAGCGAAAGGAATCACCCCTGTTTTCGTCATTGAGCCGAGCACGAAACGCTGTCTGCACTATGAGGAGATGCATCCCCTCCAATCCAATAGATATGTCAATATCGATCCAGACCTGCTCTCCTCGCATCCGGAGATGGAAATTCGAACCGATCTCATCGATTGTGGGATTGATATTTGTACACCTGAGGTGTTAGCTTTGTGGGCCGAGAGCTTCGATTATGAGAACACTCGTAGACATTTCTTGCATGGTGTTTTGAAGGATTACGAACTCAATGGTCAGACTATCCATACGCAGGTTGTGGAAAACCATTATGCGGCTAGGGTGGCAAACCTTCAGGCTTATGATGCTGTTAGTAAGGATGTTTTGGGACGTTGGACATATCCTCTGGTGCCGGATAGCAATCTTGTTTCTGATCAGACTTACAAGTTTGAGCGTGGGGGGTTGTGCAAGGAGGATGGCGTTGTACTTGCTAGGACTTGCAAGGCAGGGAAGAGGACAGTATTGGGAAAGGACACCAGTATTGGAGAGGGCAGCTCGATCTCGAATTCGATTATTGGGAGAAGATGTCAAATTGGGAGGGATGTGGTGATTGAGAACGCATACATCTGGGACGATGTGACCATTGGTGATGGAACCAAGATCACAAGATCCATCATCGCAAACGAAGCATCCGTAGGAAAGAACTGCACTATCTCACCCGGCGCTCTCCTCTCGTATTCCGTTCGCATCTCAGACAACACAACTATCAAACCCGACGCTCGCATCACCCGCGCCAAACGAGAGGCCGACGACACTTCAGCAAGAACTTCCATCCCAACAAACACAGCACTCGTCGGACACCTAGGCGAAGGCTATGAATTCATCGAAGAAGATGCCTCAGATGATGAAGGAGACGACCCATCCTACCTCCTAAACAACACTCTTATCTATTCCACCACCCACCTCAACCTCTCCCAAGAATCCATCTCGACCCTCTCATCCACCCCCTCCTCCCCCCTCCTCAGCCCCAGCAACCCCCGCTCCCGCCTCTCCTCCTTCGCCGACTCCATCAACTCCGACACCACGCCCGCCGACCGCGACGCCAAAAAAGCAGAAGAAAACTTCCATCACGACGCCGTCTCCGGTCTTCTTGACGCCCTCACCAACTCCAAAGATTTCGACTCTGCTAAACTCGAGTTCATGGGTTTGCGTCTCTCGAACGACGCAGATGATCATCAGATTCGAAAAGCTGTCGCTGCAGCGTTCGTGAAGAGGATTACCCAGATTGTGGTTAATGAGCAAGGTGTGGATGCTGTGAAGGCTACTGCGAGGGTGGTGGGGATTGCGGGTGTGAAAGGCTTCTTACTTGAGACTGCCGTGGGTGTTGAGAGAAAGTTGGAAGATCAGACGGATTTCTTGAATGGGTTGGTCAGGGAGGTTGTGCATGGTGGGAAGAGAACTGCTACTCCATCTTCATCTTCTAGCACCACCGCCGGTACCTCATCTTCTTCTTCTGCTTCAGGAACTACTGCTAGTACAGCTGCTAGCACAGTCCCAGGAAACGTCATGGCAGCCATTTGTCAGCGTTTATACGTCGATGAGATTTGTGATGAAGAAGGCTTCTTGGCGTGGTGGGAGCAGAGTGATGTTGGTGATAAGGATGGTGGTGATAAAGGCGGGGAGGGTCTGGGTGAGGTGGAGAAGATTGTGAGAGAGAAGGTTTTGGTGTTTATCGAGTGGTTGAGGGAGGCGGATGAGGAGGATAGTGATGAGGAGGAGGAGGAGGAGGATGAGGATAGTGATTAAGTGGCTGAAAATGGATTGAGTGAGTGAGGTGGTAAGCTGCGTGTGGTGAAATGGCAAAGAAGAGTTGATTTGGGGCGGGGAGAAATAGAAGCATGTAGAATAAGAAGAGAGTAGAGTAACGAAAAAGAATCAAGGCAACCTGTCATCAAGTTTTCGAAAAGGGTTTGGGTTTGTTTGGATGTGACATGATATGTTATGATGTTGAAAAAGTAGACATCTCGCTTAGGTTTGACTACAAACTCGAGGATTAAATACAAGCCAATGTACATTCACGGCTTTCAAGAATCGAACAAAAGTAACCGGCAGCTACTCAGACAAGCGCCCGTATACTGTTCTCTATCACCATTCATCAATCATACTCATCACCCATAAATGAAACCATCCATTCAACGATGTAGAAATCGGCCATTCACCTCACTCGATTGATGCACGTTTTGTTTATAGCCCGGAGCCAATACGACTCTACTCGGAATGCTCAGAAGCTTGGATTTACGTCAGTGGAGATATTTTTGGATTATCTACAGTGGTAGTACGCTTGCTGAGGAAGACAGGGTGTTGTGTTTGTTGTTGTCGTTGCAGCGATGTGAGAAGTCCTCGCTAGCTGATGGTCAGAAGTTAGTATTTTCGTTCTCTTCGTTCAAATTGAATGGTTCTATGGATGGGTGCACATGAATCATGATTATCAGTGTTTCAAATTGATTGATCATACGAAATTTGTATTTCTCTGTACTCAATCTACTAATATGTAATGTGCAAAACCGTTGAGAGTTTGCTTGCTTGTCTGATTGCTCTTTTCTCAGCCGTTCCATCATCAAATTGTACTACTGTCAAGGGCAGCATCTTTCTTCTCTCTTTCTCGTCTGACTCCCGCTGCACACCACCCACCCATCGACCGAAAACGCTCCTCAACTCCAAATCCCTACTGGTCTATGATGCTGCTGGTGCAGGCTTGATCTCATCGACCGGTTGAACTGGTGCTTGAGCTGCAACCGGAGGTTGAGCACTGGCATCTGGGATAGTTCCTGGGTTGGCAGCTCCAGTGTCAATGACATCGCTTGGCTTCGCCTCGGCCGCCTTCGATTGCCACTTTGGTGGCTTTGCAAATTGAGGGTCGTGCCATGGGCCTTCGTCGCTCAAAGCGCATCCACCAGCACACTCACAAGTTCCACCATACATCTTTGGCAAATTCTCAGCTGGGATCTGCTTCAACAACTCACTCTGATAACTACCACCCAAGACGTGAATCTTCTCAACGGTAATAGGATCCAACCAGCCCTTGATGATGCTGAAAACGGTTGAGAATCCCCATGGGGCGTTGATGAGGTACATCTTGCCCAATCGCTCTGGGTAGTAGTTCTGAGACATGGCGGAAGCCTGGCCAACGTAGTTGTAGACAGAGGGCACCTTCCCAATTCCAACTCCCTTCATATCCATGATTGTACAGCAGGTTTCGAGGAGTTTGCCTGCCTTTCGTGAGCAGGCTGGAAGACGTGGGTCGCCAACTTTCTCGTATTCGACGGCTAGGTTTTGCAGCATGCGCTCGGAGGTGGTGATCTTGTACATGGCGGCCAAGTCAATCTTACCCATCTGCTCAATATAAACCGGACGTCCATCCTGTGTGTTTGTTAGTGGTTGTATTCAACCATGGGATGTGTTCCTGCGGTTGACGTGCCTTATCTGTCTTGTGGTAGTATTGAGGGTAGTACTCAAACACTTGCTTCTTCTCAGTGTAGTCGAAGGTGCGGACGAGTTCATCAAGGTTCGTTTCTTTGCGCCATTGTTCGCACTCAGTGAACCTATACACTGGTTAGCCCCTCTATTCAACACATGCAGATGCACGGGAATGAACACACATCTTCTCAGTAAGGGCAATGTCGAACTTTCGTGCACGGAGGAATCGAAGCTAGCTTAGGTGTTAGGAACAGATAACGATGTTGCACCAAAAATAAAGCTCACCAGAGTCAAAGTGTCTAATCTCTCGGTGTAACCAGCGGCCTCGAGCTTTGTTCGCAGCACATGAACAAGGGCATCTTGCTCTGGGGTTGTGTGTCCTGGATGGCCAGGTCGCGCGTCTGGAGCAGTGGTGGGGAAGTCGTAGTTGTCGTACTTGGGATCAAGTTGCATCGGTGGGTTAGAGGCCGCCATTGTTAAAGTTGGACGGGTCAGTTATCTTGAGGGTTGCGGGTTATGTGATTTGGGGCAGTTTAGGGGATTCTCGCAATGTTCAACTAAAAAGAGGTCGAAGTTCAGGGGAGAGAGGGGCTGAAGATGCAATGACGAAGTCGGTGTGGCGGACAACTCGAATTAGCCGAGTCCAGGTGGGTTGGCTTAAGGGGCCTACCTGTCGCCTGGCGTAAATGATACCTAAAGCGAGGATTAAACGTGTTTTGGTGGATTGTTATCCAACATTTACTGAGGTACAATATCACGAAGGGAATGTTGAGGAATTGAATCATTGCTGTTGAGTGGGTATCAAATTTAGTCTGTTTTTGAGGCATGGTCTTGTTGCACTTTTATATATCATTTTTGATTTGATCCTCCACACCAACCAAAATCAGCCATTCGCTGTACCAGAGGTGCTTTTCTCCTCAATAGCTTCTTGCCCACTCTTCTCTTTCCTCTTCATGGTAACATCCCAGTTGTATACTCGTGCTGTGGCCACCTCCATTGTCTATGTGATGTTAATTAGCCGTTTGCCCCAGGGAAACACAGAGTCCTGAGTATACCGTAATTTGTTCTCGCAAGAAGTCGAGATCTTCCTCGCAGTTAGATAAGCTTTGCTTTGCGGCCTTTAGCTTGGATGATAACAGTTCTTCTGCCTCATCAATGGGGTAGGAGAGCATAACATTTGCCTGCCACAGGTCAGTCTATGATTCTCCTCAAATATCAGCAGTCTAACAACATACACCTAGCCACAAGTAAACTTCCTCAGTGGGTAGGACGTGGGCTTTGGCGAAGAGTGTATCGTTGAGCTCGAAAGTCGCCTCGATCGGATCAGAGCCAGGCTGCACATCGTATCAGTCTTTGTTTCCCTATCTTATGCGGTAAGGAATGATACCTTCCGTGTCTTCAAGAACTTGACGGTGTCAAGAGTCTTCTGAATATCCGGCAGCTTCTCCTTCAAGCCTACTGCTCTTCGTTGTTGGTTTGATTCCATGAATTGATATTTCCTGTCCGCCCCCATCAGCCCATAACCTCTCTCTTTAACCCGCCCCCACATACGAGATCATCTCCTGGAAGTTCTTCAGCGTTCTCTCGACATCGGCGCGCGTGGTGACATAGTCCTCAACCCTGTCGACGAACGGCGCATAGGGAATGCCGCGGGCATTTGTCTGAGCGACAACCTTCCTGTTAAGCCAAATAGTTAGCTGTCCAAAACGACGAAGAAGAGCGTACAGATATTGATTATCTAGATACATACTGTGGCTCCTGTTCTGCCATTTTGACTGTCGTGGTAAACTCTAGCAAGGAGTTGTTCTCTATTCGCGCATTCGTGGAGCTGTCAAAATAATTGTCCAAACCCCGGCTCGGGAGGCGCATTGACCCCTCCCTGTTTATCTCTAGATCTGATAAAAACGATCAGCGAATCCTTATCTCGCTCACCACCACACACATATCGCATCCAAAGGGCAGGCGTTGTATAACGTCAACCCTTCCTCTCCCTCCCACTGCTATGGAACACGAATGGCTTCTCGAGGCAATAAATTTATCGCTCAGGGCTTCGACGTCGACGATCGAGTCGGCGACGACGTTCGAGGTAGCCTCTCAGCCGACCTCACCCCCGCAAGGCGATTCTCCCCGACAAAGGTTGATCGACGGAATCGTCTATTCCAGGAAGTTCATTTTGACATACAACATTTTTGTTTTGGCATTTATCTGCGCATTGTCCGCTTTACACTGGAGCACAGAAATCATACGTTGGAGGAAGAGGAGGGCGTTGAGATGGCAGTCTTCAAGGCATGACAACGCAATAGAGGAGGACGGCGATGATACAAGGCAGATCAACACAATATCATGGGTTCGCAAGGAAACTGATGGCGATGTGGACGAGATCGCTTCCTCATCAAGTAGCGCAACCGCAAGCCTGCCCAGGAAGGATATACAGGAGACCGAGGCGTCCCCACTCCTGCCATCGAGAGTGTCAAAATCCCCAAGGACCTTCACAAATTCTGTTCGGGCATTTCTGATGTACCAACCTCGGCCTATACCCCTTTTCAACAAGCTATTGCCGTCAAATGGAAGTTCCATTGTTATTTCCCTGTTCCTTGGCTTAAATCTGTTTTACTGCAGTTATCATATGGAGTTCAGTCCAAGAAATGCCTTCGTTCTAGCCAACCGATGGGGACTGATGTTTATTGCAAATCTTCCTCTTCTATATCTCCTGGCAGCAAAGAATCAACCGCTTAAGTTTCTTACTGGCCGTTCTTACGAATCCCTCAATATTTTCCATCGTCGTTTGGGAGAACTGTTATGTCTCCAGGCTCTCCTCCATGGCATAGCAATGACTGCTACGTGGTATATCATAATCCGTCCCACGGGTCGATTGAACTTTATACAATTCATCACCACCCCTGTCACATACTTCGGTCTCGGAGCTTTCTTCTCATACGAAATTCTTTACCTCACGGCACTTAGTTCTTTCCGTCAGCGATGCTACGAACTGTTCCTCGCCGTGCATGTCTTCCTACAAGCCATCGCACTTGTTTTTGTCTATTACCACCACCGAAGCTGTAAAATCTACGTCGGTACCGCCCTCCTAATATTCCTCGTCGATCGCCTTATCTTCCGCTTGCTCAGGAAATCCGCCACAGTAACCGCCTCTGCCAGAATAATGGAAGATGGCGAGACAGTCAAACTCTCTACTAGAATACCCCTCCTAACAAGTGGCGCCTCAGCGCTCTCCGGTTGGAAACCCGCAGATCACATTTTTATCACCGTTTCTGCCCTTGGAAAAGAACACCCTCTCCAAGCACACCCTTTCACTATTGCTTCTGCAGCACCCACATCCACCGACACGTCCGCGACTCTCGAACTGCTCATCCGAGCACAATCTGGCTTTTCAAGGGATCTACTAAACTACGTACATCGCCATAACTCACTTACTATCCGTCTTGATGGTCCATATGGTAGTCTACATGCTCGTCGCCTTTTGTCCGACTCCTCCCTTGCTCTCGTCATAGCAGGAGGAAGTGGTATCGCAGTAGCTTGGCCCTTAATAGCTCATCTCATCTACCTTTTCTCCCAATCACCAGCGTCATCTCCTGAAGTCCCACCGCAACGCAAACAGAAAATTGTTCTCATCTGGGTGGTTCACCAAGATACACATATTTCCTGGCTCTCACCCTCTTCCATTGAATACGCCCGCGCCAACGGGGTAGAAATCGTGATCCCACGACCTACGGAGGAAGTCGGACGTCCAGACCTGAAAGCGATGATTTTGAGTGTGGTCGACAAGTATGGTAGTGAAAGAGAAGTGAGGACAGGAGTGGTAGCTAGTGGACCAGATGGGATGGGGAGATTGGTGCGGAATGCTTGTGCTAACTTGGTCGGGGAGGGTAAGGATGTAGGCGTTTTGATCGAGAAGTTTGGATGGTAATTTGATCATTCTCATGCATATCATAGAATGGTGTACAGTTCGGAGTCATGTTTTACTATTGGGAGGTTCTCTTCTTTTCAAAATTGCTTATAGGCATGGTATGGATATCATGGGGTGGCAATCGTAGCTTTTATTTACATTGGGTTGGCAGTGAGCAATGACAATTTATGATTATTTCTAGCAAATAGAGCATACACATGAATACACAGATATGAAAGGCACTTTCCATTTTGGTGTTTGATTCTAATCTTCATGAAACCTCTTGCAACTTTCTTGTTGAAACCTTAATTAGTAGCCAATAATTGACAAAATGGATCACTAATGAGATTTACCTTCAATCTCGTCTGTATCGATACAATCGCGTAGAATTCAATGTTTGATACTAACTATATCGCTTCTGCTCTTCCAGGTACAGTGCGATATCGACTGTTGGACTAGTGATTCCGAAGGCAAATTTCGGTAAGGTAAGCAGATTGACAACATCCCTTCCTACAAATATAGGATCCCTTTGAACAATGTCAATCACTCAATCATCTTCTAGGAACAAATGAGGTCTTGAACAGATTTCTGGTTGTTTTTCAGACAAGACTTTCCTGGCTGTTTCACATGGGTGGATGGGTGCACACCAACCCGTCAACGGTCTTTCTCCGACTCGCCCGGGAAACTGTGTCATCAGGCGAGCTCATCTTACATTTACGCACATGTCTAATAGAAATAATATTCAAAAGCTCAATAGTCTGTCATCGGATACGTCAGAGATTCAAAGGTACGGTTGTCGTCTCAATGCTGAAGTGTTGACGTTTGTTTACATTTTGGAGGTTGTCATTGAGGAATTGATGGATCAAATCATTGTGCTCCAAATTATCACGCCACGAAATATGAGAGCGCATCAAAGATTTAGGTCAGGTTTGAGACTGCTCTGAACTCAGAGGCGAAAGAAGATGATGAGAGTGACGTGTGTGAAAATGCGGATTAGCAGCAACACCGGAACTCTCACTTTTTTCAGAATCGTGAAAGATGTCCCAAGAAGAAGAATAGAAAGCTGGTAGACAGCTCTGCGGAAATATGAGTGAACAAATATTTAAGTTCACATCAACGGCGCGAGTGTCTAACTTACAAAGTTCGCGGTGAATCTCACCTTCCGCACTGGCGTTGCGTCGCCGTTCCCCTCCTCCCCACCAACCAGAAGCCTTCGCTTAATTGTTTACTTCCACTCACCCTTATGATTCAAAATACGCCATAATGTCAACACCATTTGTTATTTATGGCTAGTTTAGCGCCCTCGTGTAATAAACGCTTTACTTTCGGGTTGCGACACCCGTCCAAAAGCCAAGTAGTCCCCATGGTTCGGGACGACACACCTGGCTGGTCCAACTCCAACCCGCACATAGTCTCAAGCTTGGAAAACCAACTCATCGGCGACAACGGCGGTCACTATTCGTCATGGAAGCTCATGTGTTGATATCCACAGGTAACACACGAGATCAACAACCCCCCACTCGACAGGTTGCCTCCAGGATTACACCAAACTATTCGTTAGGGTCTGGGCCTGCCGCCTCACAATATAGCGCCAGCTGTGTGTGCTATTACAGAGACAGAATACACCCGCTCTGCGCGCTTTCCCCGCGGATCTTGCAAGATCTTCGCTGGCTTGTTCATTAATTCCAAACTTTACTGTGCGCTTGCGCGAGGTGGGGGGAGGGGGAGACGGGGGGCGGGGGGGTCATAAGTTATGGTATGTCCTTCTCCTTGAAGACCTGTCCGTCCCAAATGAAGGATTTTTTGGGATTTTTAAGGGAAGTCAGAGGTCGAGGAAACCTTCGGAGCTCCGATGAAGATATCTGGCAATGTGTAAATTCAAAGTACACAAATATATCTCATAGACACTTCGGTGTTAAGGGCTGTTCACAACTCCCATCTTTTTTGGAATATTTTCACCTAATTTACCTTCTTGTTCTAGAAGCAAGGTACTGGGTGGACCAGGATTGCATTTTGCTTTTGTCAAAGCAGTTGAAAATCGACATGCATATGGTACGTACGTACGTACGTACTCTCTATCTCTCTGGTCCGACACGATCAGATTTAACAATTACTATTATTTATCTACAAGAAGAGAAGACTCATCTATCTATTCGCTATGCATGCATGGCCGTCATCATTCAAAACAAATCTCATCTTAAGTATCTACGAAAATGCCCCATCCCATCCCATCCCACCTCTACCCACCTACCAACGCCATCCACATGCTAATGAATTAGTGACCATACCTCCCCCTACCACCCAAGCCACCCGACCTCCTCCCAGTCAATCCTCTTCCTCCAGTCCCCTCATACACAGTCTTCAACCCCTTCGCGCCTTCCGACGGCGTCGTCAACGCGCGCCACATATCCCAAACGCCAGCTCTGCGCGCCGGCAGCATGCTGTATTGCAGCGAATACAAATTCTTCCGATGGATCGGTGGTACGAATTTGCCTGTTGCGAGACACATAAGGACACGTGGGGAGAGGTAGTGTGAGCGGATGCGGTGGCCGAGTTGGAAGTATTGGTGGAACATTAGGCGGAAGGTGAGAGGGACGGACTGGAGAATTGTTAGTTAATGTTGGCTTCAGTTGAGGAGGGAGAAGGTTTACTTTGAGATAGACGTAGGATGTTGGTGGTGGGGAGATGGGGGAGCTGGAGGTGGAGATTGCGATGGTGTTTTGTTGGGTGTCTTGGAGTTCAAAACGAATGCCACCTGCGCAGATTATCATCAGTATTTTTATGATGAAAGAGAAAGAGATGAATTTACCCGGAAGGCGCTGAGAGTCCTTAATTCGCAACATCAACGCGAAAAGAGGGAAATGATTCAAGCAGCTCAGCAGAGTATCTAAGACAGCCTTCAAGGAAATGATTGCCATTCTGGCCAGTGCGAAAGTGAGGTAGAAGACCACCACGGTAGGCAGTAAGAAGAACAGAAGAGTGAACAAAATCGTCCCGAGAAGAAGTTGATCGAGATCATAATCGCATGAATCGATACGCTTGCGCAAGACGTTGTGCTTTTTGCCACGGAAGAGCTGGAAGAGGGAGAGTAGAATGGTGTATTGCCAGTTAAAGATACGAGCAGACGCGAGGTAGAATGAGTAGATGTGAAGGGTCAGAATGGATAGGAGGTCGGAGAAGAGAGCGATGGGCATACTGGCTCCTGCGAAACTGGAGAAGCCAATGAACCAGATGAGATGGGGGAGCACAGGACGAAGTGCTTCAATGCAATCTGCTCTTGTTAGCAAGGCTTCTAACTCTATGCTGGGAGGAACCGCGTACGAGACCAGTGATCGATGACCCAAAGAAAGAGGTCACCAAGGAATGCAGCTAACTCAGTATTGAGCTTCAATCCTGCGGGCTTATGCATCAACCAAGGAATTGTCGTTTGCAAGGCTTCAACAGAATACAGGTTTAGAATCTCACTAATCTGGTCAGCGACCCATAGCGAATTATCAATGATATAGGAGCCGAGAGCAATCCCAATTATCACATCGTTAGCAACGAGCCATAGACTGTTGTAAAATCTGATGTAGTCGGAATGACTTGTGGTCACGCTTCCCCAGTCATCTTTTCGTTTTCGAAGTGTGACATACTGCATTGGCCAGTAGCAGAATTGTTGAAGGCGGATCTCAACTTGCTGCGCTGTTGCCGAAATATCCTTCAGAGCAGCATAATGCGGCTGGGCTCGCCATTCGAGGATCATCAATAGAGCCTCTGCCACAAGTCTATGACACAACAATCCCACGACAAAGCCTCGCCGTATTATGGGATAAATGTAGAGCGTTATTATTTGCCATAGGACAACCATAACATAATCTCGCATAGTTGTAGCAGACTCGACCACCCTTTCTGATACGCTCAAACTCCGCCTTGAACGCCTTCCAACTAGCGAAATATTCTTTTGCAGTAATGCATGCAATTCCCAGGAACAATTGATCTGATTTACGATCCTTGTCAAGGCGAGATCTTTCTGAGAAGGGTGATGTTTGGTGACCGTATGGAACTTTAGCTTTTTTACCAAATCTTTAGTCTTCTTCCGATTTCTTAACTCCTCTTTCTCTTCTTCAGCATCTACACTCCCTGGGGCGTGAAATGTCAATTCGGCCTTGTCTCCCAACGCGAGCGATATAGGATTCAATGATATGTATTGCATTCTATTCGGTAGAGGTCTGTCGAACATGATGACTTGGATCGTGGAGGCTCTGGTACACGATATCTGGGGCATTTTGGACCCTGACACAATGGAGGCATGGAATTGCAGAGTATCAACCTCGGAACCAGGACTATTGGAAAGGCCCAGGACCTGCATAGCTGATTGTCCACATAGTGCATATATCCGTGCCATAGGATGGCTGGCGCCTCGGAATAGTGTACCAACTTTCAAGGCGTTCTCAACATTTCGCACCTATGTTCATATGAGTACGTAAAATTTAACAGCGAAACTTCGATTCCAACTTACGTCGACATCCTCCAAGATGGCCACCACAAAGAGATCAAGCCCTGAGTTTCTCCATCCAACTATTATTCCTGGGCGATCTGATCTCGGTACATCTAGTGGCCAAAATACTCTCATAAGTCCATCTTGTTCGGCGGGCATGACCAAGTCTTCACCCTAAATCTCTCCCTAGAAGGATCCCCGTCGCCGTAGTTGTTCCCGTGCTGATATCCCGGATTTTCCTGATCGTGGATGCTGCATATAATTAGCCAAATGTATTCGCCGCGTTTAAGTGTTCCCACCAAGTCTGTTTCCCGAGATGCAAGTCTCTCCACTGGAATGATAAACAGAAAGAAGAAGACTGAAAGAATCGCAAATCCCTTGGCCGTGCGTGTCTATATATCTGTGATCAGCCATTACCCTTATTCGCAGATCTTTTAACATCTGCAAGGCCAAATGACATACAACAACTCCGTGGTCCCAGGCGAAAATGGCAAGTTCATAAAGTCGAGTAACAAGATCCCACCTCGCAGTGATGTAGCCGGCTACGAAGATCGCAAAAGTGATAGAGAAGGGGTGCATGAATCCCTTGCTATCGCAGCATTACTATCGGGGGGGTTTGTTGTGTATTTGAGGTTCGTTGGCGGGAATTGCCCAGAGTAGGGTTTCGAGGAGGTAGTGGGGGGAGGAAGTCGTGTCGAAAGATGTAGTGTGTTCTGAGGAATGCTGGCGCAAGTTTGACAGTAGTTCACAGAGACGTATATTGCAATAACTTCATCTGGGAAGATGAGGCTGTTTGCATGTCCAGTGTTAGCGACGTATTGCTGGAAATCAACCGACAGATGGCCGACCCAGGAGATTCAATTTCATTGAGGTGTTGATGCAGGGATCACCAGATTAAGCTTTCGGAGTGGTCTTGGTTTATCACGTGAAGAAAGAGCAGTAAGATATGTGGATGTGAAGTCTTGTCTGTTCGTTCTCCCTAGATGAAGGCCTTGAGGAGTTCAGTTCTGTATTGTAAGGAATAATTAAGTGGAATGTATCTTCATTGTTGAGGAGACATGTTTAGTTTTGTTGTGTTTACATGGCCAGAACTAGCCAGATGCAGGCCCCATTGCCCCTTGAACGCCATACCCAAATGCTGATGAAGACAACTCATATTTTCTGATTCTAGCGAGCCGTTATTGAGGCCATGAAGGGTATGAAGAGGGAAAAGATATCAAACTTACATTTCCGCCGCATATGAAGTTGGTCACTCTCTTTGTGGTCTTCTCTCGCCTCCTCCAGCATCTTGTCGATGCCTCGTTCTTTCAAGGCGCTCTAGAGGTTATGCATCAGTACTTGAAAGTCTAGTCACTAGAGTAAAGAGCTTACCGTTAGACATAGCTTGTACTCCTTGAATAAAGGAGCACATTCGTCTGTTGTGCCCTTCCCTCGAAGATATTCTAGCCAACCGTCAGTCAGACGGAACGCGAATGCCAGGAGGCAAAAAAGAACATACTCTCGCTGTACCACTTCAGAAAACAGGAATCATAACGTCTGGGGAGAAGGGTTAGTATCGCAACTATTTTCTGCGGTAGATAAAACCACTTACTCTTTTGGCTCATTGCATTCAGGGGCAAGTGAAGCGGACATTGTTGTAGTTCTTGCAGTGTATATGGATCCAATATTGTTTGCCTTCACTTTCTGGAGTTCTCGGCTCTTTCGAAACAAAGCCTCGCACGCCTTGGCATTCAGTTTGCGCTAATAATTTGCGCTAATGCATCGGTGTTTAGTAACGCCGACGTCTCCAGGAACAAAGCGAAAGTGACATGGGTGGGAAGGCTGTTCAAAATAATTTATCGTGATCTCCAGAAGATCAACTTCCCCACGACGACACCATATCGCGACGTCGCCAACCTCGAGATGGAGCAAACCACTACGGATTTCAAGTCGCTGCAGGAAGAAATACAGAATGCCCTCATTGCCGCTACCAGGACTACGGGCAAGCTCTCTGCAGAAGATCTAGCATTCCAACGTTCTTTGAACAAAGAAATCGGCCCTGCGCTAGACGAGCAAAGTGAAAGAGTCCTGGGCCTAGCAAATTCTTTGCTCAAGTCTGCAGCTTCAATCTCAGATCTACGGGTTCCGAAGCTACAGGATACGGACGATGTAGAAAACAATTGGCGGGGCGTAGTGGATGTGCTTGATTCTTTGCTGGAGAAGGCCGACACAGCACTTTACGAATACACTGGAGTCATCAAGCGCAAGGACACAGCTGTTGCGGAACCAGTACATATACTCCTTGAACCTAGGAAGATTCAAAACTGATATATTGTAGGCCGGTACCTCCAAACCTAGGAAGAATCTAGGAAATGCATTCCGAACTCAGAATCTCGTCAAACCACAACTCGCTTTCGATGTCAAACCCGACAACTTCGAAACCTCCTCCTGGAAACCTCTTCTCACCACGAAACCACATGCCATACAATCTCTAGAAGACAGTCTCGGCATCTTTACAAACGACTTCGACCAAAAACAGTATGATTACACCGATTTTCTACCTCTCTCGCTTCTCGTTGGGGTCTGTCTCCCCCAGACAGCCTTTCTGTTGAGACTGGCTTATCAAATGACCCCGGCCATCTGTCTGTAGGCTTAAGCAAGCCACAGAGATAGAGGCGCGGTCAGCGCAGAAATTCTTTGAAGTCTGCCGGCAGCACACTTTATAAAACAAACTTTCACGATACTGACACCAACTTTAGATATAGACATCCATACGAAACTGAAATTCTGCAACTCCAATACCCAGATTCAGTATACACATCATCCGAACCCATCAATTATCTTCCAGTGGAGACTACTTCGGCAGTGTTTGTTGACACTGAAGAAGGGGTTCTGGAAATGTTGGAAGAGCTTAAGACCGCTACAGAAATCGCAGTTGATCTTGAACATCACGACGCTCGGTCTTTTGTGGGACTGGTTTCGTTGATGCAAATCAGTACCCGAGAAAAGGATTGGATCGTGGATACACTAAAGCCATGGAGACAGAAGCTACAGATACTCAATAAAGTATTTGCTAATCCCAAAATTGTCAAGGTAAATTCGCCTTTATTCATTAGGATCATATAATACTAATTCTTCAGGTTTTCCACGGAGCATTTATGGATATTGTGTGGCTTCAGAGAGATTTAGGACTTTACGTCGTTGGTTTATTCGATACTCACTATGCCTCACGAAGTCTTGGCTATCCAGGAGGAAGCCTTGCCTTTCTGCTGAAGAAGTTTATTGACTTCGATGCAGACAAAAAGTACCAACTGGCTGATTGGAGGATACGGTAAATATAGTTCTACTAACGACTATTCCTAATCTCAAACTAACAATCGGTAGACCGTTGCCAGAGGAAATGTTCTACTATGCCAGATCCGACACTCATTACCTACTTTATATCTATGACAACATGAAGAACGAACTTCTCGAAAAATCAAATCCTTACGCACCGGATGAAAACAAGATCGAAATCGTACTCCAAAAGTCCAAAGAAACATCCCTTCTTCGCTATGAACGTCAAGTGTACAACGCTCAGACCGGCAAAGGACCGGGCGGATGGTATCCCCTTCTCGTCAAAACTCCCGCCCTGTTCAACAATGAACAATTCTCCGTTTTCCGTGCAGTACACGAATGGCGCGACAGAATCGCTCGCGAAGACGACGACAGTTGCCCCTTCATCATGCCGAATCACGTTATCTTCAGTATTGCAAAACATCTCCCCAAAGACCTTATCGCCCTGCTTGCTGTCGCCCAGTCCGTCTCTCATAGCGTTAAGTCTCGTAGCGCAGAGTTGCTTGAAACCATCAGGACTGCTCAAGCGAATGGGCAAAATGGGCCTAGTATGATCAACATTCTACGCCCAGACTCAGTTGGTGCAATCGTGAAATCAAATTTTCCACAAATCGCAGATGCCACGCCCCTCCCAATTTCACAATTTCCGGAAATCGACGAAAAGGAGCTGCGAAGCGAGAAATCTAGTTTCTGGGGCGGAGCATTTGGAAGCAGTGTTTGGGAACCAAGAAAATCTGGTACTGCCAACGGGGAAGAAGACAACTTAAGGCTTGCTTTACCATTCCCTGCAGTCTCCTCCGACGCTTTCACAACCGCCACACGAACACCTGCTCAACAACAAGAACCACAGCCTTCACGGTCACCATCTCCACCTCCAAAGAAGGAAGAGAAAGAAAAGGCATTCACTATCCGTCGCGGAGCCAAACGACCCAGTGATGAAATATCTAGCGCCGTCCCTTCTGAAATAGTCGGCGAATACGACATTTCCCTTGTTGATTCCGACTCCCTCTTCGAAGATGAAGAAAAAGCTGCGAAACATCTCAAGAAAGAAGAGAAGCGTCGTCGAAAAGCTGAGAAGAGAGCTAAGAAAGTAGAGGGACAAAATTCCGTTAGTGTAGAGGAAGAAGTATACGAGGAGGAAGGAGCATTCGATTATAGTGCTGCGCCGTCTGTGGTGAATGCGAAGAAGGAGAAAGTCAAGAAGGCGAAGGGCGATAAGGGAAAGAAGATTAAGAGAGAACCAGATGCGCCGTTTGATCCGTACCAGAAGAGTATGGATGCTAATACGGGTATGCGGAGAGTGCAGAGTGAGAGAGCGGGAAGGAGTGGAACTTTTAAGAATTAGATTGCGGGTGATTGATATACTATGGTTTATCTTATGCGATGGTTAGTCTGTGGTTGGGCAGGGTGGTGATGAGTTCCATTATGATCTGGAAGATACCATCACATATATATCTGCTAGCAACTTTAGACAACTTGCCAGTCAAAAGCGCAGGCTTGTTTTGAAACGAAAAGATTAAAGCGGTCGACTTCTCCTTTCTTTTCCATGTTCATTCTTGGTGAGATAGAAGGTAGGAAAAAATACTCTTTGAGATGGTAATCTTACATTTACGACAACGTTCTCATACGAGATTATTTGTAAAGAACACAAGATAGGCAAGCCATCAGTCCGGGAGCAAGTATGGCGATAATTACTCCTACTCTGGACTTCGTCTTACGTTACGAACAAGTTGTATGTCAAGATTAATCATTTTATATATTTCTGCTCTCTCATCTCTTTACCTACCTAATCTAAGACCAAACCTTCCCTAACTCCCCCTTTCCCAAGAAACCACAACCGCCCCAAAAACGCCTAGCAAACACAAATCTTACCTCCCATCATAATATGATATTCCCTTCTGTTCTAACACCCCAAAAACGCTAACAAAAACAACAGACGACCAAGACCAAGAAAAATCGTTGAGATACGCTCATATACTTTCGGTCTGTAGACCATCCCCTTATTTCAAACACGTACAGGCTACAACAAGGCACGCACAAAAAACACAACACGACACAAGATACATAATGTTCCCGACAACCACTATCTATGATTGTTCAATGAGATATATACTGAAACACGGCACTAACCTCACTCTCCCCACACTCCTGCCTCAACAACAAATCCTGGATAGGCGCCAATCCGCCATTCACGAAATGATTCCACGTGCTGGTATCACCATACATCATCGCCGGTGCCTTGAGGAACTGTTTCCCATCCGGCTTACAGCGTTTACACTTGAATGTATCATGCGTATCACTCGTCGTATTGCCACGATACTGAAACAGCTCTCTCAAGCTATCGAGTGAGAAATGTCGTTCTACATCTTGAGCTGAGTCGACGACGCAGGAGGAGAGTGATTGTTTGTGGGATTGACGCTGAAAGATCTTCTCCTCGATCGTACCGGTCGTGATGAAGCGGTAGACAAAACAGTCTTTCTTCTGACCATCTCGCCAGACACGTGCAAGGGCTTGTTGATCGGCCGCGGGGTTCCAGTCAGGGTCGAAGAGGACGAGGCGGTTGGCGCCGATAAGGTTGAGACCGCAACCTCCGGCTTTGGAACTCAGGAGGAAGACGAACTCAGAACCTTCCGGATTGTTGAATTTATCAACTAGCTTCTGGCGTTTGGCAACTTGCATACTGCCGTCTAGACGGAGTTGGCCATAGCCTCGGTGCTTGCAGAGGCGTTCGAACATGTCGAGGGTGGTGGTGTAGTTGGAAATGAGCACGATTTTGTCATTTGTATCTTGTCGGATGCGCGCGAGCATGCGGTCGAGAACTTGCATTTTGCCGGAGTACCAGGGCTTGATGTCGCGGTCGCGGCCTCGAGCGTCTCGAGGGACGTAGTCGTCTGGCCAAAGGTTCTCACAGCCGGGGAGATCCTCGGGAAGTTTAAGAAGGTCAGGGTGATTACATAGCTTTTTGAGCATGTCGATGGCTTTCAAGGGTTGACTGCCTTTGCCTCGAAGCAAAGCTTTGATATCCGGACTGTTGATAAAGTAATTGTAGAGGTCGAGTTGAAAAGGGGCAAGGTTGCAGAAGACAACATGTTCGTATTTGATAGGAAGATACTTGGAGAGGATGTCGTTGGTTCGTCTGATAATGAACTTGTTAACATTGTCCAGTAGTTCCCTCAGACGTTCGTCTCCTTTCTCGCGGTCTTTATCACTACCAGCAGCATCTCGTCCTTTTAAAATTGGGATTTCGTACTTCTTTCGGAATTCGCCTCGAGTTCCAAGAAGACCTGGGTTCGCGAAGCTGATGAGGGAGAAATACTCGGACAAATCGTTCTGGATGGGTGTTCCTGACAAAATGACCCTTCTTGTAACGTTGAGCTCATTCAAAGCTGTGAAGGTCTGACTATCTCCATTTTTCAGTCGGTGTCCCTCATCACACAGCATCAAGCCAATCTTGGTGTGTTTGAGTTCTGCAACGTTTAAGCGCAAAGTCTCGTATGAAACGATAATGACGGGTCGGGTGACAGATCGACCACTTGCAATGGACCATTGCCGTAATTGTTGGGTAAGCTCTTCTTTTGTTGCCTTTCCATCAATTGCAAATGGTTCAATGGCATCTGGTCCAAGCCACTTGACCAGCTCGTTCGCCCAATTCCTTACCAAACTCGATGGGCATGCAATGATGGCTTTTTGAATCGTGGACTTTCCGGCATCTGGCGACTGCTTCAAAAGTGTCCACATCAATGTGATACATTGTAGTGTCTTTCCCAGACCCATCTCGTCTGCCATAATGCAGCCATTTGCCTTCTCTTCAATCATGCCAGTTACACACTTGTACATGAATTTTACTCCTTCAATTTGATGAGGCCGCAGAACTTTCGCCAGTCGAGGGTCAATCACGACTGGGACTTTTGGTCTCTCGCCTTCGACCACCTTTTTAATTCCCAATATCTCTGCCAATGTTTTGTGTACTAACGGAGTATTAATCTTTGGCACCTCCGGAACATCCGCCGCTTTCGCCTCCTCAATCGTTTTCGGCTTCTCATCTATCGTTGGGTCGTAAAGTACTATCGCAAACTCCCCACTTGGATCATGTAAAGCTTTCGCCACAAAGACTGCACCCTGTCGTAACCCCAAAGTTGGTGGAGGCCGATTTGGATTGTAGGAGGCTGCGTCTTTGTTTTTCATCGGAATCGAAAATCTTTGTCGAAATAGTGTTTCCTTGTCTTTGACCTGGAATACGGGAAACTTATTCGCATCTCTATTCGCAAGAGCCATTCGATCCTCATTTGTCCATGGCTTCTCTCCATCCTCTTTCTCTCCGTCAGCACCACCATAATCAACCTTCCTCCTTTTCCGGGCCGGCTTTTCTGATGCGCGAGTGACTGTAGCAGAACCAGGACATTTGAATGGTTTATGAAGCTTGTCCGCAGATTGTGGGGTATACTGTCGACTGAATTGCGATGAAGGCGTACGACTACTCGAAACTGGTGCGTTCTCCTTGTCGTCGCTCAAGGTGATTCGGAATGGCTTCTTCAATGTATCGGTGGGCAGTGGGGTGCCGAGTTGTGTTCCAAGTCGTTTCTTTGCTGACGCTGGAGTGTTCGCGACAGCGGATTCGTCTGGGGGAGTGACGAGAACCATAATACAACTCCCTGTCGGTTGTTGATTGACCATGGGGCTCAATTATAATGTCTCTGAGTGCTTGAGCAGTCTTGTGGACGAGGTTGATGGGAATGGTAGTGGGAGGTGGCGATGAGATTGATAACAAAAGTCGCGGTCGAAACGCGAGACGCGCTGTTTCCACGTGACTGTCTGCCTGATCGGATCCGGACTTGGCGTCTGGTGGAAGTTGGGTGCAAGCGGCTTGTCACCTACAATTTTGAGAATGAAAAGAGCGTGGATTTTACACAGGAATTGTAATTGCTCTTCATTGTGTTATGATGATCGCCTCTATGTTCACAGAATCTACAACATTCTCCTTTCGCAATTAGGTTTGAGTACCACCAGTACCTTGTACAGTGCATGTAATGATTTCCTCCACCATTACTCAATCCCCATCGCCAGACTTCCCCAAATCTCGTCTAACTCTCCAAACCCGGGACCCAACTCCTCGACCTTGGGACCCATGTAGCTTCTCTATCCACGGTGCATCTTTGAACTCACTTCCTCTAATCTCCTCATCTTCATTCTCCCCATCTTCTTCCTCATCAACATTCCCGTTCACTGCTCCACCTCCTCCACCAGCCTTTCGCTTCGCCTCTTTCTCCCTCTGCCCTACCTGCACAAACTCCTCCGTGTAAGCCCATCCAGGCGTATCTAACTTTCCGCTCACCAGAACAATTTTCTTTCCTTCTTCCTTGACGGCTGTCATCACAGCTGGCTCAATAGGTGTCAATATTTGCAAGCATCTTCGCTTAATATCGATTCCTCGGATCAATGCAAGGCCGATTGTATGACTGCTCCGCGGATCAAGTGATATTGCGTTGCATGGGTTGAAGTACGGGATTCCCTCGCAAGGTGTGTGTATGAGGATGGGGGGAGTGAGCTGGTTGGGGTCAAAGGGATCAGTGGCTAGGATGGAGATTTCGACATCATTTACATCGTCGTTGGAGGCGGATATTGGTGATGTTTTTTGGGGAATGGACGATGTTGTTAACGATGATAAAGAAGACCAACCGGGTATAGCGGACATATCATCTATCACCACAACAGAAACAAGCGAGCCATCGATAGTATCAGCTAGTAAATCAGCAGGCGGTTGTTCACCATAACACGTCACGCCCAGGATACCAGCTTCGTCCTCGCTACCAGAATAGCCAACTTGCCAGGGTGGGAGAGAGGTGAGAGGGGTATCTCTCCATGACAATTCTTTCTTCTTGGGACTGTGATCAATGGTTGAGGTATAATTGAAGAGGTGGAAATACGACATATTTTGCATAGTCCTCAAGTGGGCTGCAGTTCGAATCGCGTATTCGCTTCCTTGTGAGGGTAGTGTAAAGAGAGGAATGGAAACAGAAGTACTGGCTTCGCGCAGAGAATCGACAACTTCTGCCGGGCCATCAAGCGACATGTAGAGGACTTCGGTGGGATGAACCTTGCTGATCAAGTCAACAAGGATTTCCAGCCCGGTGCCGAGAACCCAACCTGGTGTGTTGATGACGAGGGGACAGTTGGGGGTACTGGAGAGTAGGTTTCGGTAGTGCGCGAAAAGGTCAAGAGTGCAAGCCATGTATAGATTTGGATCGAGAGATGGAGATATAGCGCCGATAGCGTGTGAGCGGATGATGCGGCTGTTACCATCCGGGATCGGATGAGAGAATGGAGGGCCAAAATTGGGTTCTTGGATGTGAACAAGAGAAATTTGTCCTGGTGTTGAATACTCTGGTTGACCTGGGTCGAGATCTAACGTTGCGACACCAGGGGAGCTCTTCGAACTGTGTGATGCGGAAAGAAGTCTGTTCGCAAGTATTTTTGCAAAAGTGGATTTTCCAGATGATTTTGGTCCACAAAGCATAATTATTGCTGTTTTCTTCGTTGCGTTCTCTGAACACCGGGCAATAGCTGCGTTCCATTCTGGTGGAGAAATAAGTGGTTGGATGAATCCTTTTGGCGGACAGTCTTGAGATGTAAATAACTATATCCTGTCAGTAGATACCCGAGAAGAAGGTAAGAAAACAGACAATCCTGTATGAGCTTTTGCCGTTGCCTTTGAAGAGATGGCTATGCTCCTTACTAAATGGCCCATCCTGATCATTCCACAGGCTGCCAAAGAGAGCTGAGAGACTCTTCATTGACTCCAGGCCTGTGTTACTCTGGCGAATTCGTATTTCCGAGTGGTTTACATCTGATGATGCACATCTTATGACAGGTAACGAGTGTGAAGATGGTGCAAACACTCGATAAGAAGACTTGGATGCTTGTAATGTCGAGCCGAGTAATGTGATCTGACCCTTCTTCACAGAAAGCTCAAATTGACCAAGAACAACGAGTCTCTATTTCAATTTAGATTTGCTTAGATGAACCTACGATTTTTCACATACCTCGCCAGGCTCCAGTCTGAGTAGTAAGGAGCCATCGTTATACCCCTTTATCGTCTTTTCACTCAGCTTCAGCGTAGAAAAGACGATAGAAGGTTGTGGAATGGGAGTCTCTGGAGAGACCGCACGTGACTCGTGCCTGTATAAATTAGTACTTTCTCATATTCTAGAACTGTCAGTGAATGGAAGACCTACGTAGATGCGTGAACTTCTTCCTCCAGCTTTAAAGTGGGTTCGTGTACTCCAATGTTAGTTGAAGTGTTGACAGAATCCTGTACTCTGGGCGTATCTTCAGCATCCAATTTCTTCTTTTTCTTTTCCAACTTTGAAAGATCAGGCGTTGAAGGAGCTTTTGGGATTAGTTCTTCTTCACTTGGTGTTGTGTCGCCTGTCCCTTGAGCTTTTGCTCGTCTCGCAGCTATTGCACTTAGAGCTATTTCTCATCAGCATAAATTTCTTACTATCCATTTACTTATAGAAACTCACGAGGTTTTACCACAGGAGTATTCAACTTCCTCTTCTTCACAGCAGACATCTTGTCCATATCAAAATCTATTGCCGCGAGGAATATCTCACAAGGTTTGTGTTCAATCAGTGAATTCCACAAAATAAATAGCCAGCTTGCTTTGGTGGTGACAAGGCTGTCAAGTCGCCAAGCATTTCCTGCCGAAAGATCCCAGCTCATGGTCCAAAAAAAGTTCGACCTTCAAAAACCTTGACCACCAGAACCACCAATTCAATGACAACATCTCACCATCGCGCAAGACTTTCCCAATTGCTAACGACGAAATAAAAGAGCCATGCCCTCACTCGAAAAGATGGCCGAGAAGGCGCGCACAAAATCAAAATCCTCCTCGAAATCCAAAATGAAAGAAGTTGTCGCAAAGAAAGCCTCGAAACAGCCTTTAGCGGAATCGTTCAAGAGCCAGGAATTTATTCAATCAAGTGATGATGACAAAGATAGTTCGGATTCAGAAGAGGAGGTAGAGAAACCAAAGACTAATCCTGTGTTGAAACCACAGGCGAACGGAGGCACAGAGGAATCGTCGAGTAGTGAGGAAGAGAGTAGTAGCGAGGAGGGCAGCGAGAGTGACAATGATGCAATGGATGTAGATTCGCCTGCGCCAGCTCCTGCGAGTATTCTAAAGTAATTAAAGCCTCAATCAATATCTTTTTGAGATATCGCAAGCTAACTCTTCCTTCTAGAAAACCTACACCCTCTGAACCTTCAAAACATTCAACACGACCCCTCGCTCCCCCACCAAAACTCCCATCAGGCTTCAAACCTGTCACAACCTCCTCTTCAAATTCCGCCTCGACTCTCTTCAAACCCTCAAACCTAAAAGGAAAACAAATCTGGTATTTCACGGCACCATCCACAGTCCCGGTGTCAGCGTTACAAAAGGTCTCTTTGAAGGAGGGAAATAGTATAACACATGATGGAAGTACATACACGTTCGCGGAGGGAATAGTAGGGGAAGGAACGAATGTTTACGTGGCTGGTGGCGATGGATATAGCGCCAGTAAGTTTTATCTTCCCCCAGCCATTCTCTACCTAGCACCAATTTTTGGCCAGAGAAAATACTAACCTCCTGTTTCTTTGTAGCAAAAAAACCAATATCCAAAACCCTCCACCTCCAACTCCTCTCCCTCCTCCCCGGTGTCACCACCACAGGCCCATCACCAACCGCCACCATCCCCGCTGCCAAACCAGTCCGTCCACAACCAAAAGGAATGAGAATGCGCTTTTTCCCTATTGGCGTCACACCCACCACCAACACCGAGGCAGAAGAAGAATCCGATGATGAACCAGCCACATTCCAGATCCCCGCAGCGGTTGAGGATTCAGATGTTGAGACCAACCAACAGGCGCACTCATTAAAGCGTAAACATGCTAAAGAGGAGGAGGGCGAGAAGAATAGTAAGAAGAGGAAGACTGTTGTTGTGGAAGGAGAGGTTGAGGTTGCGAAGAAAGAGAAGAAATCGAAGAAAGATAAGTCGGCAAGTCAGCTGGGTGCTGAGAGCATAGGGTCAGCGGAGATACAGGAGACGAAAGAGGAGAGGAGGAGGAGGAAGAAAGAGAAGAAGGAAAGGAAGGCTGCTGCGGCTTGAGCAATGAATTAAGATTGTAATGTGATTATCATGGGTTTTGATTTCATCTTTACGATAGAATGCTAGAATGGCCGGTGTGATGTTGAGATTTAATGAAAAGAATACCCTGTTGAACCAAACCCCGGGTACCCAGAATTGAGGAACAAATTGAAAAGCCATAGGTATTTGAGTAAGTAATAAAGCAGTGCTTTCTATATCGTTAGAATTGAGGTTTACTATTAGTTATAGTAATAATACAAATACAACCGCCCAATATGCCCGCTATAATGTATTTCCTTTTCTAGCTCCACCTTGGGTCCACGAGATTCAGAAT
>JBAMDN010000037.1:0-18148 GCA_037074945.1 Tetracladium marchalianum
GTCGTTTTAAGGTAAAGTAGGGTATCGTACGAGGTAGGTAAGTAGGTGAAAAATTTTCACCTTGGCCAGAGGACTCGAAAAGAGGGCATCGAGAGCCCTCCCACGACGCTGTTTCAGAGCAAGGACGACGTGTTTTTCTTCGAGTAGTGATAGCGCATCGGATAGGGCATCGGATGCGCACGTTATTTGTCTTTAATTCGATCGAAAGGGCCTCTGTTTCGTGGTAGTGTTGATGAAAAAGGGGTCAAGACCCCCGGAGGGCCCTTTGACGACGACGACCACCCCGACTTCGATTCGAATTAATTGCAAGAGCTCTCGTCGGCTCTGCAAGAGGTCCGTAGACCACTTACAGGTTCGTAGCCAGCACCACGTACAGGTGAGAGTTTGGCTTGTTGCTAGCCACTCTATACTACTTAATACGGGCTATTACCCGAAGATATGGAAACAAGCCACCGGCTTTATCCTTAAGAAACCCTCTAAACCTGATTACTTACTACCGAAAGTATATAGAGTTATATCCTTACTAAACTACCTAGGTAAGGTTTTAGAGCGAATCTTAGCGAGAAGACTTAGTTACTTAGCCGAAACTACTAATCTACTATACCCGAGTCAAATCGGGGGTAGATTAAAGAAATCGGCTATTAACGCGGCTCTATTACTATATACGGAAGTAGAGCTAAATAAGTCGAAAAAGCTAGTTACGAGTACTCTTTTTCTTAATGTTAAGGGGGCTTTCGATCACGTCTTAAAGAACCGACTCTTACAGATCCTAAAGACTTTAGGGCTCCCGAAGAGCCTTATACTATAGGTAGAGTCGTTTCTAAGTGATCGCTTACTACGGTTAACCTTCGATAACTCGATAGAACCGTTCTACCCTATAGACACAGGAATCCCCTAGGGAAGCCCTATTTCACCGATATTATTCTTAATTTATATCAGAGACCTCTTTTAGTCAAGTGCTATTACCTACTTATCGTACTTAGACGATATATCCCTGACAGCTAGCTCGAAGAGTCTAAAACGTAACGTTACGATTCTAGAGCGAGAAGTCAAGGATATTATTAACTTAGGTCAGAATAATACTATTATCTTCGATATAGCTAAGACTAAATTAATCTACTTTAAGAAGTCTAAAAACAGACCTAACTTAACTCTTCCGGACGGCTCTATTATAGAACCTAAAAGAATTAGTTAAGTAGTTAGGAATACACTTTGACTCGAATACTCGATATAAAGAGCATATTAACATAAGGGCTTCTCAAGCGAAACAAGCCTTTTACCGACTTAATCGACTCTCGAACATCAATAGGGGCCTGTCTGCTTTTGCCTTACGACAGTTATACCAAGCCTGTGTTACTAGTGTAGCCGACTACGGGTCTACTATATGGTGGGACAATACAAAGGCTAAATTAGCCCCCTTACAAGCTATTCAAGGCCAAGCAGTACGATTAATCCTAGGGACCTTTAAAAGCTCCCCTATTATACCAATGGAAGTCGAATCAGCACTTGCCCCACCATGTATTAGACTTAGTAATTCGATCCGTCGGTACGCACTCCGATTAAAGTTATTAAGCCCGAACCACCCGGTCCGAGCTAAATACACACAGATCACCGATCCCGAATTCTACTATAATAGCGATTCTAGCGATTCGTCTACTATAGTAGAATTAAAAACCTAACTCACGACTATTACTAAGTCTATTAGTTCGCTAGTAGACTTTAATAGCCTCGAAAGTATTATACCCTTCTACTTCGCCCCCTGGAATAGAAGCGTCCCTTATACTGTCGAAGTAAACCCAGAACCGAAGGATAGTGCGGCTATATTACATATAGAGTATCTTAAAACTCTATATAATAGCTCTGTAAAATCAATATATACAGACGTATCGTCCCTAGGGGACGGTAATAGGATCGGAATCGGACTTGCTATATACGATCATAGGACCCCCTATATCCCTAGAATCCCTGTCTACACGGACAGGTGGAATATAGGCGACGATAAGATCGTATACGACGGCGAATTAGAAGGCGTCGTACGAGCTATTAAGTACGCTAGTAGCGTAGCGAAGAGGGGTGATCACTTTAACGTGTTTACCGACAACTAAGCCGGTATTCTACGTCTAAAGACACCTTCCGATAACCCGGGCTAATCAAGTCAGATTATAGCTATAGAAGTAGCTAGAGCTATTATAGTAAAAGGAGCTACTATAGCTATTAAGTAGGTCCCGGGTCACACCGACATCGTAGGAAACGAAGAGGCCGATAGACTAGCGAAGCTAGCTACAGGTCTCCCCCCTACCTCGTCCGGAACCTCTTTTACTCTTCTTGGTATTAAAATCAGTGAATTACGTCGATCAGAATAGCTTACTATATTACAGAGATATAGTGAGCTAAAGTCGAAATCACGTAACTAGATTAGCTATAAGACTTATAGCGACTTATTCCTATAGACTATCTCTAAGCGAATTCGGCTACCCCTCGGGGTAGATAGAGCTACCTTAAGTGCTCTATTTTAGCTAAAAATAGGCCATAGGTATATTAAATCGTACCTATATAGGCTTGGTCACGTGACGGATAACAAGTGTCGGTGCGGATGTATCGAAACGCCCGAACACTTAGTCCTATACTATCGTAACTATCAGAAACTAAGAGAAGCCCTCCTTAGGGAACTTAAGCTAAATATAAGGTCTAGTAGTATTAGCCTGTTTCTACTACTATACCTTAATACCTACTATATCGAAAAGACGCTAGTATTCTTAAAAGAAACTAGTATCTATACAAGGGCCTAGTATACCGAACGAGAAAATAACCCTAATACTATAGGGTAATAGAGGCGATCACGTGACTAATCACGTGAGGTAGCCTAAAACAACCTGTACGATTTTCCTTTACGTCTGCTTTTGATTTCCTTTCCTTCTCTCTCCCCGGGGCCCCTTCGACGTCTTTAAAGACTAGGGATTAGACCCCTAATATTCTACTAAAATATAGACGAACTTGAACATGTACGTATATAAGTAACCGACCCGCTAGTGCTCTTATAGCACTAGCCGTGCTACATAGTCCTAGGACTAATATAGCACGTTAAAAGGAATAAAAAAAAAAAAAAATAACTATCCCTAAAGTATCTTATAAGGATACGATACTCGGGGAAAGAAGAGTGTCCCCTACGGGAGTACTCCCTATAAGGAGAAGCTTAAATAGTCTTACGAGACTAAATAAGGAGGGTATTTTTTTTTTTTTTTTTAATTCCTTTTAACGTGCTGTATTAGTCCTAGGGACTATGTAGCACGGCTAGCGCTATAAGAGCGCTAGCGAGTCATCTGGTTATCGTCGTATAAATTCAAGGCCGGTTGTATTTTAGTAGAATATTAGGGGTCTAGTCCCTAGTCTTAAAAGACGTCAAAGGGGCCCCGGAAAGAGTGTAAGAAAAGAAAGAAGAAAACATAAGAAACTAGGGGAAAGAACTACTTACGTTTAGTAGAACGAGAGAGAGTCGTGACTAGAAATCCTCTATTTAACCTCTGGTTAGCGACTACTAGAAACGGGCTAGGGACGGGGGGGGTACTTACGAGATAGAGAGATAATTAGAAACTATAACTAAGCTATATAGTTAAGTTAGTAACTACTACTAGATATAGTAACGACTACTACTTAAGGTTTAATATATATAGCTAGATCGTTCGTTATTAGTTAAAGAAGAAGAAAAGAAGACTAGAGCGAAGAAAATTCGAAGATATATATATCTAAAGTAATAATAGCGATCTATTCGTATTATTAATAAGCGAATAGTAAATTTTTATCCTCTATTATCGTATAAGTATAATAATAAAGTATAAAACTAATAGTAACCTACCGCTTCTACCCCGAATAGTTATCGCTAATTAATTATTACGAATATAATAATAGTAGTTAAGACGTGGGACGGAGGACCTGGAACGTCGTACGACAACCGCCAGACAAGAAAGTGCTCGACCGACATAGAGAGCTACGTAAGGCAGAGAGCGCAGTCTTGATCCAGCTTCGTACGGGGCGGATAGGACTCTCTGCCTTCCTCTGTAAGGCTAACGTACCGGGCTTCGCGACTAGCCACTGCTATTACGGTCTGGCTAACGAGACTCCACGCCATTTCGTTTCTTACTATACGATACAGGATAGGACCGCTTTAGTATACCTAGGAAGGAGGAGTTTTAGGGACTTAGTAAGTTTTCTAAGCCTTACGCCTTAGCTAACTAGATAGGTGCTTCGTACGGGACGCCTATCGTAGTTCTAGGTCGCAAGCACGCTTTTATACGAATAAGCTTCGAGCAGAGAAAACGGTGAGTAAAGTAGGCTGTAAGGGAAAACGAGGATCGTACGGAGCAAGTAGAACTAGGTTTTTAGTCCTTTAAAGGTTTTCCTAGGCGACTCATAGGAGTTCTGCATAGTTAGATAGCTTAGGCAGTGTAAGAACAAATCAATCAATCAATAGTAGTTAATAATTAGCTACTATTATCGCTAAGCGAATATATTATCTATATTTATTTTTTACCTTCTTACGTTATACTAATCTATACTTATAAGAAACCGTACCGTAAGCCGCCCGTTACTAACCTTTCTCGAGAACTCGAGGGCGAGTCCTCTTACTAGAAGGGGGGATATAATAAACAGTACTATCAGGTTATAAAGGATAGTACTTATAGTAGATAGTATATTAGGTAATAAGACGGGCTAAGGAACGGGCTAGTCCCGGACGTATATATAGCTAGACCTCCTATACTAAAGGGCTCGGTAGTTTAGATCTTTCTTTCGTATCGTACCTATGAATCACGATACCTTCTTTTATATCGTTACATGACTTACCAGACTCCTCTGTCCGATCAACGGTATCACGTATTTGTGTCGTTACACCTTAAGCGAGGGAGTCTAGGAGTCCTACGGACTCTAGACTCTTACTAAGCCTAGACTTACTCTATCACGTGATTCTTAATAATACCTTCCTGTAGTTAAATCACCTATATATATAATACTACTATTACCTAATCTAGGAGTTCTCTTAGAGTAGGTCCTAGGAGTAAGGCTCCTGGGACCTATACTACTCCTAAGCCTCAGGCTCCTAGGATCTATCATCGTCCTAGGAACCACTTGGCTCCTAAGAACGTGATCCGTAACACCCCCCCTCCTACCCTGTACTTTTCCCCTCCGTCCCACTGTCCCCGAAAAGGTCCCTGTACCTCCCCTTATACGTCCGTAGAAGTAGACACGTAACCCCGTATTAGTCGAGGGGATTAGTGCCTCCTGGCAGGTCACGTGACCTTCTATACCGTGTCGTAGAGCCTCCCCCTCCTTGGCGTTCCTCCTTAAGTCTTGGCATGTCCGGAGCCTGTATCGTCCCTAACCCTCGAGTCGCTGTCTAGTAGTACTCGAGGCTAATAGTAGGTCGTGCTATCGAATGAGTATAATTATCGTAGAGAGTGTGGTTCGATGACGGTAGATAAAAGAGGGGATTCGATGCGGTCGTTTAAGGTAACGTAGGGTATTATACGAGGTAGGTAAGTAGGTGAAAAATTTTCACCTTAGCCAGATGACTCGAAAAGAGGGCTTCGAGAAAAGCTCCCTCCTACGACGCTGTTTTAGAGTAAGGACGACGTGTTTCTCTTCGAGTAGTGATAGCGTATCAGATAGGGTATCGGATACGTACGTTATTTGTCTTTAATTCGATCGAAAGGGCCTCTATTTCGTGGTAGTGTTAATAAAAAAGGGGTCAAGACCCCCGGAGGGCCCTTTAACGACGACGACTACCCCGACTTCGAATCGAATTAATTACAAGAGCTCTCGTTAGCTCTACAAGAGGTTCGTAGCTAGCACCACGTATAGGTGAGAGTTTAGCTTGTTACTGGCCTCCCTTATCTCTCGTAAATACGAGGAAATAGGGAAAAGCCTCGCTTCTATTAATATGAGTAAGCTTATTAGCGAGCTTATTGCCGAAGAAGCCAGGATTTCGAATTCGACCGATTTAAAGGCTAATAAAGCTAATAAATCAAAGTATAATTCGAATACTAAGACTCCCTTTTATACTTATTATAGTAAAAAAAGGCTATTTAGAGTCCAAATACTTTACTAAGTATCCTGAGCTTAAAAAGAAGGATAATAGCAATAAGTATAAAGGATCTAACTCTGATTCTAAGTTTAAAAACAAGAAGGACTTTAGAAAGAGTAATCCTAATAAGACCGAATCGAAGAAGCTAATTATAAATTACTTATCGTATAGTACGAATAGCCTTAATTTACTTAAGACTATGAAATATAAATTCGTACTCGATTCCGGTGCTACTGAGTATTATACTTGTAACAGAGATTGGCTATTAAACTATAAGCCTATTGTGACACTTAGGAAGTCCTACGAGTAGAGAAGTGGCGGATGTGAGAGTGACAGAAGTGGTAACAAGCACTGCTATATGTGTGGAATTAATCTCATGCCCCTTCTATAAGAGAGGGGGCAAGTAGTTAATTATATAGGATTGTAGCTTTCTAAGCACGTACAGGATCGTACTTACACTACGTGTTCTAAGCACAAGCCATATAAGGTCAGAGTTGTGCTTTACATAACTCTTACTACTGAGAGCTGTCATTACTCCTCTTGGTTGTGACACCTATCTCTAACAAGACTACTTAGATAGCTAATAGGGATAAACTACGAATTTATAGTATCGGAGATATCCCTGTTATTATTAACTCTAAGGAGATATTAATCACGAAAGTTAATTATATCCCTGAGTTAGATACTACATTAATTAGCTCTAAGGAGCTAACTAATAAAGGATAGACTATCTTCTTTCGAAGAGAAGTAGTAACTTTAAAGTATCTAAAGCTCGATATTAATAGTAGTATTCACGCTATCTGGGCTTTAAACTCTTACTATCTTAACTTTAGTGTTAATATTATGGCAACCGAGCCTGTATTATATACAGTTGATAGTACTATTACTAGTAGTCGTACGGATAACACTACTAGTAAAGTGAATTCAGAATTGAATTTATTTTATAAAAGGTAATAATCTTATAGTTTAATATAAGGATTAGAGTACGTTGATTTTAGATAGGTAGAAGGATATTAAGTCGCCACCCCTCCCTTCGGGACACCCCCCCCCTTCGGGACACTATTTACACTAAAAACAGCTATTTTAAGGACCTTATATCTTTACGAAATTAAAATATAATTCTCTAGAATCTTAAATATAAGCTCTTTATACCGAATCTAGCTTATATAAAATTAATTAGATTTTTAAAAAAATAATAGCGTCGAGAATTAAAGACTTAAAATCGAGAAAATCGGTTTCTTAGTAATTCGTATATAAAATCGGACTTTTTTTAAAATCTTATATAATTATTTAATTAAAAATTCTAAAATTATAAGAGAAAATTTTATATATTTCTTATCTTATATAATATTATATAAGCTATTAAAAGAGTAATAAATAATTATTAAAAAAGGAAAAGTCGAGTAAAAACGTTTTCGAGAGCTTAGATTTTAACGATTACTCGATTTTTAATTCTTTAAAAAAAAAAATTTATATAAAATATAAGATTCTATTAATATAATAAGTATATAATACTTTAAATTATAATTTTAAGTAATTTTCTTAAATAGTTATATAAGATTTAAAAAAATCTCGATTTTATATACGAATTACTAAGAAACCGATTTTTCTTAACTTTAAGCCTTTAGTTCTCGATCCTAAAAATTACTAAAAATCCGAGAGTACTAGGATCGCGTTATAACTATATAAAAAGCTTATATTTAGATTTTTAATTTTATATAATAAGGTTTCGTAAAGATATAAGGTCCTTAAAATAACTGTTTTTAGTGTAAATAGTGTCCCGAAGGGGGGGGTGGCGACTTATTATTTCCGATTTATTTTTCTTTAAACCTTTCTTATTTGTCCCTCTCTTTCTACCTAAGCTCGCTTAAAATCTAAATTAAAAAGAAAAACGAGAAATGAATTAACTTATCTATTAATTAAAAGGCGGCGAAAATATCTCCTCCGTAGCGCTCGAAGCCTAACTAATCTAATATCTCTCTATCCTCGAAGCAGGCGTCGTTTTAGTCCTCGATTCGTATTAGAGTAAACGATTAAAAGTATTTATAACGTTAAAAGAGGGGAAGGAGATAAAGGGTAGGGAGTTAATTAAATAGGCTAAGCATAAAAGCAATATTAGTAAGTTTATAGTGCCGAGGGAGGTAGAGGTAATTAAAGAGTTGCCGAAGACGAGTACGGGGAAGGTTAAGAAGAATGTGCTTAGGATAGTGAGTCAACTTTGATTTATAATGTGATTATGGGGGGACTTTGCTGACTTGTGTAATTTTGTGTGTAGTGGGCGAAGGGTGATTATAGTGAGAAATGAACAGTCGTGGCTTAGTAGGTCACTCGGTGTATATGAAAGCTTGACCATGTTAGTACCGAGGTATAATTCTGGGGCGATGTTGAAAATCAAACGACGGAGAAGAAACAAGTACATATTCAACCCTACATATACCCAAAGCAGATAAGTTCTTCGTACAACAAATGAGTTGGTGCTCATATCCCCACAAATGGACATATCTATACATGAGTCTCACAATATTGCAAGAGAGAAACGCCGTCCAGTGTTCAATAGACCAAAATACAGAAAAGGGTATCTAATAGCTAGTAAGCTACGCTACGCAAGAATGAAAACAAGAATCGCTTATCAGACCAAAGACATTCGTATGCACATTATACTCGAAAGTTAAAACCACTCATGTTCTCACTCTTATTAACCAACCTCGCTCAATCGCTTTTAACGAAAAATATCAAATAAAGCATCATTCCCCCCAAGATTTCTCGCACGAACCAGCCGACCGTGTGATCACTTGCTTCTCCGAACTTCCTTTCTCATCGAATAGAAAAAATCCGCAGACTCCGAAATTTTTTAGAACACGCTCGCTCGCACGCTCTGTCGCTCAAAAAGGAAATTCAAACAACACTATCATCATCATCATCATCAACGTCGTGATTCCTGACCGCAACTCGTGGACGACTGACGGGATGATATTTGGGCTGGTCAGGATCCTCATCGTCGTCGTCGTTTTCAGCAACAGCAATAGCAACAGCATCGCCCGTCTCTTCTTCCTCGCCGTACAAGACGCTCGTTGAGAGTTTCAACACTCCACTGACTGGTCGATTGATTGAGATAATCATCGTGACGAAAGCCGGACGGCCGAGATCTATGATTGCGAAGAGGTGCGCGCCACTATATGTGCTTATATTAGTATACCTTCCTTCCTACTCACATGGACCACATCTAAAACCACAACATCTCTCTCCCCTCTCTTCACTTCCATTCTTCCCCTCTCAAATACAACCAAAATGAAAGAGAAAGAACTTAAAAAAAACTCACAAGCTTAGAAATCCCAAAATCACACCAGCATTTAATACCTTACAAGCGGCCAATAAACAACAAAAAGACATGTATGTACTTACTTGCGCACAGAGTCTAAGAAGTGATGTTTCAATTTCATTGCAAGTACATCGGTGGTAGGGAGTTGCGGTGGTGGACCAGGCCCGGCTGAGATACTTCAAGGTTCGCTAGACATGACTTCTTAGGAACCTTTATAAACTTAACTCCATCTTAAAAACTCCATGGAATGGAGCCCAATCGCTGTATCACTTGAACAGGATGAGCGAATGAAACAATCTCCAGACTAGGCGGAGAAATTGCCGAGAATCGAAAAATACACTTCATGTGAAATTTTTCGTCGTGAAAGGGAAGAAAAGCCTCTCATCAAGCTGCAGGACAGGTGTATATCAAAACCGGAGAGAGATGAGGATTTTGACAATCCTGCACGCCCAAAATCCGGCCTCTCGGAGCAAATTGTTACTGAGCATCTATAATAAAGATCAAAGCCAGATCCTCTCCAACTAGTCAGTAATAATATAGGGTATTCGTGCGGCTAGATAAATTACACGAACAACAACAGGAACAAGATACATCTACTAAATAACAAGAAAAGCCAGGTGACACAGACTAAGTTCCATGTAAGAAGAAGATAGATTCCAAAAATGAAAAGTTTCCCGATTCTACTTCAAGAATGCTCCGCCTTCAACCCGGAAACAAATTCACACGAGGCAAAGATTCAACTTCAAGTGAAGTTTTTGTTGCGTTTTCCTGTGAGAGAAGCGTCGTTTTCTCATATGGTGTGCACAAGCTCTTCGTTCGTTTCAGAAACACCAAGTACAAGAACTCGATAGCTTGTAGAATTGCCATGATCTCACGCAAATAATTTGAGATCATATGTCGGAGATGCCGTCTTCGCGAATGAAGTTGTCGAAAAAGTCATGGCGTTCTATCTGGTAGTACGCCTCTATCAAATCTGTAACCTTGATCTTTTGATATAGTCCCTTCCAGATATCATTACCAAATCCTGGTTCTTCATTCGGATCGAGCTCGCAATCTCGAACCCAGATATCATTTTCATCGGTGTAGTAGATTTGAGGCTTTAAATTTCCAGTAAACACAATATTGAGCCAGTAATCACTATCGTACCTGTCAGGCCTCTTCGAAGTGCAGTCCACGACGCTATCGACGGAGGCTTGATCGGCATAGATGAAGTATCGCCAGCGAGGTGTCCTAGTAGTGTCCCATTCGACTCGTTCTATCGTTCCAGGAGGTGGGAGTGGCCAGTTAGGCGGGCCATGGTAGGTCGGTGGATTTATTTTTATATCTGCGAGAACCATCTCATCAAATATGGTACGGGCTTCCTTCCATGTTGCTCCATCGAGTTTTTCCTTATCTTCTATGATAGAACAATCGAAGTTCCCGTAGACCTCGGGATTGATCTCGCGGACGTGATGATGGATGAGGGATACGAATTTCTCCCATCTGGGCTCGGAGGTGTATGTGCAACGAAAGATATTCAGCCCCCATTTCTCCCGATACCCAGAGAAGGTTGACCTTGAGACATCGCTCGTAGGTTCAGCTGTCATATTTCGAATAGTGGGCGTTTTACGAATAAACTTGAAGTGGGATCCGTTGGATTTTGTCAACGAAGACAGCTAGCGAATAGTTAGCATCCCGATTCTAGATATAATAGTAGACTTACTCCAGAAGAGTTGGCAGGGAGGAAGAGGCTCTGCGTCTGTGCCAACTTAAAACGCTGCGGGCACTGGACTATGGCTCTTCGACTAGTTTGCATGCTTCACTAGTAATACCGGACGTAAGTAGAACGGACCTGTTCAACACTACTAGGTAATATTATAGATTGAGAATCGGATGAAAATTGATGAAATGCTTCACAAATCTCGCAATGTTGGGGACGGAAGGGGAACGTCTAGCGGTCTGAGTGACTCCAGCTGTAGACTAACTTGGCAGGGGGAATATAGCGCAGACAACCTTGAAAGCTGAAAGATCCTAGAGTCATTCGATTGCGAAAATTGCGGGAAATCCTATGCGGCGCTTAGGATGTCGTCAGAAGTCGGGTTTGTAAGCATATATAGAAGGGCAGACCAGGTGCCAAACACAGAACGATGGTTTTGATAGCACCTATCGACACCCGCTACGTTGATAGATGCACGACGCTCAGGACACGAAAAGGCTTGGCGAACACTGGTCGAGTAAGGTTAAGATATCGTAGCTACCAGCGGGATTTTACAAATTCGACACGACGTTTTCACGGTTCTTTTGTTTCAACTATAAGGTAGCTAGAAGCAGATCTCAAATACATGAAGAGTCAACGCTGCCTTACGCTATGTCCCTAAGATCCAGCTCACGGCTCATGTCACCGTTTCGCGTGTGCCCTCCTTCCCGATCCCTAGCACTCCAACACAAAACAGCTCGTGTCATAATAAGACGCAGACTTCTGAGCAGTTGTTGAGTTAAACCCTGGTCTGGCCAGCTTCAGTCCTCCAACACCAATATCATAACACTCGCACGCAAATGAGTTCTCGAGTGTCGTATTGCTCTTTACAGAGTACAAGCCAAAGGATCGATAATAATCGCCTACGCGATTCTGGCAGTATGTTGTACAACTATCGGCAGTGCGATGCTTTGGTTGATCCGGCCTATGTTAAATCATCAACATTTATCACTTGCCTATGGGAGGAGATGCACATACCACATGTTAATAGGAACAATCCCACGCTCCGAGATGGCTCCTGTCGAACCGTAATGTTAACCTCTTCCTACGGCGACCTGAATTGCCCGACAGTTCTCAACTATACCGATGGCATTCACCTCGGTGATGTTAACTCCCTCGACAGCGATCGGCTTAGATAGAAAGGTGGCTTCTACTGTCCGGATAGCCATCGCTAGAAGCCAGACTAATACACTATTGCCGAACATACGCATTTTCACTTAGTGTCGGTTAACGAATCGATACTTTACAACGGCGAGAACAAGACGTAAAGGACTCAGGCATAAAGAAAGCCTCTTCGAATGCTAAATAAAGGAGAGAAGAAGCAAGAGGATGTGTCGAGACGGGGGGGAGTGCTACTCACCTTATTCCCCTATATTCCGTGTGATTACTGGCCCTTATTGATTTGACCGCCGGACGAGTCGGTCCGTCCGCTTCTCTTCGATAATTTCGTATTTAGGGTCCTGCTCGCCGAGCAGGGCAAGAGATGAGGGGCGGCTGGACATCTGGATCGATTGACTATGAGGTTGACTTCGAGGCATATTACTACACTCCGTAGTGAAGGAGCAGCATTAGTTATCTAACAATGTTGGTACTACACAATACTGTACCTGTATGCAGCACGCACACGGCCCACCTTCCTCTTTTCAAATGGCATCAGTACTTGCAAGGGCCGCCGCTACCACTCTCGCCACTTCCCCTAGAGTCCTTGTATTCTCTAGACAGAATGTTTGGTAGAATGTAACTTCGCAAGGTTGGCACGGCCACTTTCACATTGCCAGAAATCCCTGAACCCTACCCCTTGTCACGCTAAACACACGTCCATGTTGGTTCAGAACTTCAGGGTCAGGGCAGGGTGTATGTTGGTTTAGGGTATCTGCGGAGGTAGGCAGGTATCCATTGTGGTCCATGTTCATCGAGCTCGGTGTATCGAGAAAGGAGATGGCAAGTCTACAAAGTGGTGCGGCGTGCTGAGTCTCGTGAGCCTGACTACTATTTGGCCCGTCGACATGTTATAATTCTTTCTCAGTCCCTCTTATCACCAACCTGAAGAGTCTTATGAATACTCCGGCTAAGAGCTCTTGTCGGAGACCAGTACTTCGCTAAATTATTTCTAAGGTAGTATAGAACAGAACGACCTTCTCGTCTTACCTCCTGTATACGAGGGAGTCTTTAAGAGTACTATTACCTAAAACTCGACATTATAGCTTTCGAGACTCTCTATTTAAAGCGTTTCCGGACTTATATAATTTTTTAGTATCTCCTCGTCGTTTTAATATCTATACCGGCGTTTACTTAGTAATTCCCCGTCTATGCTATTCCCTTCGACGACCCTACGCTAAGTACTTAATATAGAGTAGTATTAAATACGACGGTTCTATATAATCCCCTTCTACTAGTAATAGCTCTAAAGTAAAGATAATAATAAGCTTTTACTTCTCTCTATTATAGATACTAATACTCTTAATTTAAGGCTTCTAAGGCTTAATAAAAGTAATTTAACCGTAATTTATACAAGCATATGTTTAACAGCGCTTTAAAATATACGCTAATAAGTTATCCTAAAGTATAATTCGGACGATATTATGACAGTTCGTGATATTAACTACCTAGGCGAGTGACATTTATTAGTATCTATCGTTCGGAAATAATCTAATTTTTGATCGTAAATAGTAATATATTAGGCTGATTATCTGACTTACGTATATAACTAAATGTGTCGACGTGACCCGTATATTATCTTCTCTCGTCATAGGACGGTAATACTAAATTCTTCGTAGATCGAGTCAAGAGTTCTGTGGTATAATAATTATAAAATCGCTAAACTAAAGAACTAATAGTATAGACTATACGGACTATATACTTAGAAATACTAAGGCTAGGCTTAGCTTACCCTTTAGATATTAGAAGGCTAAGGCTACGGCGTTTAGATCCTTAACTTCTTCCTACTCTAAAACTAGGTATATAGTTATATCTCCGCTACCTTACGCGCTTAGTACTGTAAAGGGGACAAGACGTCCGGGGATTTGTGGGTCACGTGGTCGCTTAGTTATGTATATATATCTAGCTGTCCGGACGTCATAGATCATCATGCAGTTCACACTCCAGGGAATGAAATCATGGTCAAACTCCCGAATCACTCTCTGATCATCACACGACCTCTTCACCCCGTTTTTTTTTTTTTTTTATTCCTTTTAACGTGCTGTATCAGTCCTAGGGACTATGTAGCACGGCTAGCGCTATAAGAGCACTAGCGAGTCGTAAAGTTATCTTCGTATAAATTCAAATTCGATTATATTTTAGTAGAATATTAGGGGTCTAGTCCCTAGTCTTAAAAGACGTCAAAGGGGCCCCGGAAAGAGTGTAAGAAAAGAAAGAAGAAAACGTTCCTAAACCAGGTGATAACCTCCCCCCCCCTCCCTACCCCGTATTTTCCCCTCCGTCCCACTGTCCCCGAAAAGGGCCCTTTTCCCTCGTACACGTCCGTAGTCAGTGTCACGTGACCCCGATAGAGGGGAGCCAGTGCCCTCTATCTGAACAGTAGGGAATCAGTGCCTACGTGTTCGCAGGAGATCAATGCCTGTCGAGAAGATCGTAAGAGGATGGCAAGCTCTCTTTCGATCGTAGGTCACGTGACCTGTCTACCCCGAACGTAGAGCCTTCCTTTCTGGCCCCGCTTTTCCAGGTCTTGGCATGTCCTCCTCGATTTTGCCTTTGCCCCCCAAGCGGTCGTACCGGAGGGCTCTCGGAGGTATGGTAGCGTCGTCGAGGGCGTAGAAACCGTCAGAGGAAGGATACTGTCGAGTGAGTGAAAGAGGGGCGTCCGATGCGGTCGTTTTAAGGTAAAGTAGGGTATCGTACGAGGTAGGTAAGTGGGTGAAAAATTTTCACCTTGGCCAGAGGACTCGAAAAGAGGGCATCGAGAGCCCTCCCACGACGCTGTTTCAGAGCAAGGACGACGTGTTTTTCTTCGAGTAGTAATAGCGATCATCGGATACGCACGTTGTTTGTCTTTGATTCGATCGAAAGGGCCTCTGTTTCGTGGTGGTGTTGATGAAAAAGGGGTCAAGACCCCCGGAGGGCCCTTTGACGACGACGACCACCCCGACTTCGAATCGAATTGATTGCAAGAGCTCTCGTCGGCTCTGCAAGAGGTCCGTAGACCACTTGCAGGTTCGTAGCCAGCACCACGTACAGGTGAGAGTTTGGCTTATTACTGGCCGAGTTCATCGTCGTTATAATACTTTTCATTTTTAGGCCGGTTAACGTACTATATTAGTCCTAAAACTATGTAGCACGGCTAGTGCTATGGTCCAGCTAGCGGTACTTATATACGTATATGTTAAGTTCGTCTATATTTTAGTAGAATATTAGGGGTCTAATCCCGGTCTTAAAAGACGTCACAGGGGCCCTGAAAGAAAGAGTGTAAGAAAGAAGAAAACGTTCCTAAACCAGGTGATAACCTCCCCCCCCCTACCCCGTATTTTCCCCTCCGTCCTACTGTCCCCGAAAAGGGCCCTTTTCCCTCGTACACGTCCGTGGTCGGTATCACGTGACCCCGATAGAAGGGGACTAGTGCCTTCTATCTGAACAGTAGGGGATTAGTGCCTACGTGTTCGCAGGAGATTAATGCCTGTCGATAAGATCGTAAGAGGATGAGCAAGCTCTCTTTCGATCGTAGGTCACGTGACCTGACCACCCCGAACGTACTGCCTTCCTTTCTGGCCCCGCTTTTCCAAGTCTTGGCGTGTCCTCCTCGATTTTGCCTTTGCCCCCTAAGCGGTCGTACCGGAGGGCTCTCGGAGGTATAGTAGCGTCGTCGAGGGCGTAGAAACCGTCAGAGGAAGGATACTGTCGAGTGAGTGAAAGAGGGGCGTCCGATGCGGTCGTTTTAAGGTAAAGTAGGGTATTGTACGAGGTAGGTAAGTGGGTGAAAAATTTTCACCTTGGCCAGAGGACTCGAAAAGAGGGCATCGAGAGCCCTCCTACGACGCTGTTTTAGAGTAAGGACGACGTGTTTTTCTTCGAGTAGTGATAGCGTATCAGATAGGGTATCGGATGCGCACGTTGTTTGTCTTTGATTCGATCGAAAGGGCCTCTGTTTCGTGGTAGTGTTGATGAAAAAGGGGTCAAGACCCCCGGAGGGCCCTTTAACGACGACGACCACCCCGACTTCGAATCGAATTAATTACAAGAGCTCTCGTCGGCTCTGCAAGAGGTCCCGATAGACCTACTTACAGGTTCGTAGCCAGCACCACGTACAGGTGAGAGTTTGGCTTGTTGCTGGCCCCCGTTATAATACTAATATTACCTTATAGTCTAAATCGCGGGTTAAAGAGTATATACTCGAAGCTAGGGAGATCGGGATACTTTAGTTCGCAATCTTTAACGAAGAAGACCTAAGTCTACTTTTTTAGGCGATAGACCGTAGGTTTTTTTCGAGGTTATACTCTCTTTTATAGTAAAATTTAGGCTAGTAACAAGCCAAACTCTCACCTGTACGTGGTGCTGGCTACGAACCTGTAAGTGGTCTACGGACCTCTTGTAGAGCCGACGAGAGCTCTTGTAATTAATTCGAATCGAAGTCGGGGTGGTCGTCGTCGTTAAAGGGCCCTCCGGGGGTCTTGACCCCTTTTTTAACAACACTACCACGAAACAGAGGCCCTTTCGATCGAATTAAAGATAAATAACGTGCGCATCCGATGCCCTATCTAATACGCTATCACTACTCGAAGAGGAACACGTCGTCCTTGCTCTGAAATAGCGTCGTAGGAGGGAGCTTTTCTCGAAGCCCTCTTTTCGAGTCCTCTGGCCAAGGTAAAATTTTTTTCACCTACTTACCTACCTCGTACGATACCCTACTTTACCTTAAAACGACCGCATCGGACGCCCCTCTTTCACTCACTCGACAGTATCCTTCCTCTGACGGTTTCTACGCCCTCGACGACGCTACTATACCTCCGAGAGCCCTCCGGTACGACCGCTTGGGGGGCAAAGGCAAAATCGAGGAGGACATGCCAAGACCTGGAAAAGCGGGGCCAGAAAGGAAGGCACTACGTCCGGGGTGGTCAGGTCACGTGACCTACGATCGAAAGAGAGCTTGCTATCCTCTTACGATCTTCTCGACAGGTATTGATCTCCTGCGAACACGTAGGCACTAATTCCCTACTGTTCAGATAGAGGGCACTGGCTCCCCTCTATCGGGGTCACGTGACACTGACTACGGACGTGTACGAGGGAAAAGGGCCCTTTTCGGGGATAGTGGGACGGAGGGGAAAATACGGGGTAGGGAGGGGGGGGGGGGGATTATCACCTGGTTTAGGAACGTTTTCTTCTTTCTTTTCTTTCACTCTTTCCGGGGCCCCTTTAACGTCTTTTAAGACTAGGGACTAGACCCCTAATATTCTACTAAAACATAACCGGACTTGAATTTATACGACGATAACCAGATGACTCGCTAGCGCTCTTATAGCGCTAGCCGTGCTACATAGTTCTAGGACTGATACAGCACGTTAAAAGGAATTATAATAAAAAATATATATATATAAAATAGTAAAATTTAATATAGTACTAAGTATATAAATATATCTTAAAGCTAGTCTCTTTTTTTTTTTTCCTTTTAACGTGCTATATTAGTCTTAGGAACTATATAGCACGGCTAGCGCTATAAGAGCGCTAGCGGGTTATCTATTTATATACGTATAAATTTAAATTCGATTATATTTTAGTAGAATATTAGGGGTCTAATCCCTAGTCTTAAAAGACGTCGAAGGGGCCCCGGGGAGAAAGAAGGAAAGGAAATTAAAAGTAGATATAAAGGAAATTCGTATAGGTTCGTCCTAGGCTACCTTACGTGATTATATCACGTGATCGCTATTATTACTCTATAGCGTCGGGGTTTCTTTCTCGGTCGATATACTAGTCTCTTATATAAATACTAGTGTTTTTCCGATATAATAAGCGTTAAGGTATAGTAGTAGAAATAGGCTAATACTACTAGACCTTATATTAAGCTTAAGTT
>JBAMDN010000040.1:0-21476 GCA_037074945.1 Tetracladium marchalianum
AGGTGGATGCCCTCCCAATGATAGATCGTTATGTTGGGGGGATTGACGCCTGAAATGGGTGGAGGATCGCTGCTGCAAGTGTGCACATGTCTTGGATGAGGAATTGTACTAGTCGCAGTTCCGGTGAAACGACTTGTATCAGATGGCAGGTGAAGGCTTGAAGCGCCGATCGCAATCAGCGGTGGGCGGCTTGACGCCGCACAGCGACGGCGTGTTGCAGAATGAGGGACTGTAGCCGTGGCGCGCGTAGGAGTTCTGGATCGTTGCTCGTCCACGTCTGCGGTGTCGTGCCAGAGTTTTGACCGATCACGACGGGCTGATACTGTAATAATGAACAGAATGCTGCGATTTGAGAATGTGGTGATGGACGGGTCGGGTTGTTGGTGTGGGGTGCACAGGAGATTGCGGGCCCTCTTCTTTTCGTCTTGTCTTCAGCCGGACAGGCCCCAAGCTGGTCGGAGGAGATCGAGAGTTTTTTCAGGGTTGACGAGGCAAAGCAATTTGCTCGAGTACCTTGCATAAGCGTACAAAAATGTGCAAGCATAAAGGGTGGAAAGAGGTGCTACGCGCACGCCGGTATAGCTGATACAGGAGAGTATATCAGTCTGTGACTTCTTCCATTTGCAGTGGACGACGAAAAGGGAATTTCTTACAGACCGTATTTCGCGTTGAGATGCAGTGTGTGCATGTATCTAGGTGGTGCTGATAGCCGGTGCTTCTCGAAACGGGACGAGACACACGATCCCACAATGGTTCCCTTTCGCTCCCTCCTGCAACTGCATTATTCATGTACAATGAATGCAACAACGGCCAACTCACTGTTAAAAATACTCCGACTCTCGTATCCGGTGATATCGGCAGAGTAATTCTCTGCTCCATCTTCAATAGTGACACGCCCCGGCAGCGTGGATCGTCAGGAGTAAGAGGAGGGATAAATTCCCGCAGCCCCCGCCACTTCGCTGCCGACTCACCCACACCACCAACAAGCACCAGCACCAGCACCAGCACCAGCCGACAACCACTCAGCGTCCGGCAGCCTGGCTCCCTCCCAAAGTCCCTCCCCCAACTCTTGCCTCAACTCTCTGTCTGCATCGTCCTCGCTCCCACACTTTCCGTGTTCCAGCACTCCGCCGAGCATCTCGATGCATCGCTGCTCTCTTCCAGTAATCCCACACTCGTTAAGCTCTTCGTGTGCTTCATCGTTGTCGATTATTGTTTGATTTGATTGTTCAATCATCTGGATCCGGTTTTTGATTGTTCTGCTTTGTTGTTGTTGTCGCTGCCATCGTCGTTGCTTCTTCATCCGCAGAAAAATCGAAGTTACACCGCAGGGCAACGTTTCACGCAAACGACCATCCCGAAACAGACAGGCGACGCCTCCACCTGCATTCTCCCTCCTCTCTTGCTCATCGTCTAACCTACAAGCATGATCATCATCACCGATCGTCGGCCTCGAGCTGAGGAACAATTCCTATCCAAAAAAAAAAAAAAAAAAAAAAAAAAAAAAAAAAAAAAAAAAAAAAAAAAAAAAAAAAATCCTCCTCCTCCTGGGGGGGGGGGGGGGGGGGGGGGGGCTATCAATTGGACAAGAAGGATCTTACCAGTCTCGGTGCTTGCTTAAAAGTTGTGCCTGTTGATGATTTATAGCAACCGACAGGAGTGATGACAGCTTGGGCCGAGCCGAAGAGCACAACGGCCGAGAGGACGATGGAGGACTTCATGATGTATGGAGTGAGAGGGAATGGCCGCAGCCTAGAGGTTGATGGAGAGGTCGATCCGTATGGATGTAGTGGGAGATATTGACCTGATCGAGTGGTTCAGGTCAGATTTGATGGTTGTTCAGCAGGTCGATGTTTGGAGGGAGGAAGGGTGGAATCCCGAGTCGAAGGAAGCGGGCAGGTCTTGCGTGTCGAGTGAATGGGATGGGCCTCGAACGATGGCTTCGATGAATGGTTCCTGCGGCTCGAGGACAACAATGGTGATGATGATGATGCTTGTAGGTTGACGATGAGCAAGAGAGGAGGGAGAATGCAGGTGGAGGCGTCGCCGTCTGTTTCGGGATGGTCGTTTGCGTGAAACGTTGCCCTGCGGTGTAATTTCTATTTTTCTGCGGATGAAGAAGCAACGACGATGGCAGCAACAACAACAACAAAGCAGAACAATCAAAGGATCAGATGATTGAACAATCAAATCAAACAATAATCGACAACGATGAAGCACACGAAGAGCTTAACGAGTGTGGGATTACTGGAAGAGAGCGTGATGCATCGAGATGCTGGCGAGTGCTGGAACACGGAAAGTGTGGGAGCGAGGACAATCAGACAGAGAGTTGAGGCAAGAGTTGGGGGAGGGACTTTGGAGGGAGCCAGGCTGCCGGACGCTGAGTGGTTGTGGGCTGGTGCTGGTGCTGGTGCTGGTGCTTGTTGGTGGTGTGGGTGAGTCGGCAGCAATGACGGGGGCTGCAAATTATCCCTCCTCTTACTCCTGACGATCCACGCTGCCGGGGCGTGTCACTATTGAGATGGAGCAGAGAATTACTCTGCCGATATCACCGGATACGAGAGTCGGAGTATTTTTAACATGAGGGCCATTGTTGCATTCATTGTACATGAATAATGCAGTTGAGGAGGGAGCGAAAGGGAATCATTGTGGGATCGTGTGTCTCGTCGTTTCGAGAAGCACCGGCTATCAGCACCACCTAGATACATGCACATACTACATCTCAACGCAATACGGTCTGTAAGATTGCCTTCTCGTCCACTGCAAATGGAAGAAGTCACAGACTGATATACTCTCCTGTATCAGCTATACCGGCGTGCGCGTAGCACTCTTTCCACCCTTTATGCTTGCACATTTTTGTACGCTTATGCAAGGTACTAAAGCAATTGCTTTGCCTCGTCAACCCTGAAAAAACTCTCGATCTCCTCCGACCACTTGGGGCCTGTCCGGCTGAAGACAAGACGAAAAGAAGAGGGCCCGCAATCTCCTGTGCACCCCACACCAACAACCCAACCCGTCCATCACCACATTCTCAAATCGCAGCATTCTGTTCATTATTACAGTATCAGCCCGTCGTGATCATTCATAACTCTGGCACAACACCGCAGACGTGGACGAGCAACGATCCAGAACTCCTACGCGTGCCACGGCTACAGTCCCTCATTCTGCAACACGCCGTCGCTGTGCAGCATCAAGCCGCCCACCGTTGATTGCTATTCGGCGCTTCAAGCCTTCACCTGCCATCTGATACAAGTCGTTTCACCGGAACTGCGACTAGTACAATTCCTCATCCAAGACATGTGCACACTTGCACAGCGATCCTTCACCATTTCAGGCGTCAATCCCCCCAACATAACAATATACATTGGGAGGGCATCCCGCCCTCTGTCCATTCCTGCTCTCCACGAGCTCCACGAGCTCCATGCCTGACTTTTCCTTCAAGCTCAACATTTTATTCGACTTACTCTGATTCCGCCCGCCAACCATGATTCCATCATTCCATCATTCCATGATTCTCTCTCCACAATCCACACGCCCACTGCAGTAGTTCTGCACGTCAAGATTTAATTTCCTGGCTTTTCCATTCCACCGCCATACGGGATCTTCGGTCGTCCCATCATCTCGGCTATTTTTGGTCTTGCGACTATTGTCTTCTGCACCTCAGTAACTATTTCAAGGTTTTCTTTTTTTGGTTTGTTTTCTTTTCGAACAACATCATCGTCTTCCGACACTTGTAAGTTTTGAGAAACACACGTCGCCGTGCCAGGTCCTCCTCGGAGCGAGCCGTGCTTCGGACAGCGTCTGGTGAGGTGAACTAACCGTCACACTTTTGCATGATTGTGTTGGTGGTGCTTGGTGTGGTGTTCGTGTTGCAGCATCCATCCATTCCTTCAGAACATGTTATTGCTCGTACAAACAATGCAAAGTGCACACATCTCCTGCAACAACACGCGTTTCCTACCCCTCTTCAAACTGTTCTCGGATTTTCTTACTACAAAGTCACCAGCACAGCCGTCTTTTCAATCCTTGGGGTTTTCGTCTCGTTTCCCTTCCTTACTCGCCTTTGCGGGGTGAACGACGCACGCAGCGGGGCACCACATTAACATTCAGAAGGATTCACATTCCAAGGATCTCCCAAGAATTCTCTAAGATTCACCAAAATCCCAAACATCTCAAAATCAATACTTGAGCACCTTGGCAATCCTGGTCATAATCATTGGCACAAACTACACATCTGCCCAAAACTCCAAGTTCAGAATCGTTCTTGTATGTTTGTTCAGTATGCGCACATCGTATCTGTGAGATAAGATATCCTAGGATGGTTTACCAAGTGGGTGGACGGGCACGACATACGTCTCCTCCCCTTCTTTCGAACTTTCTCCTCGCTTCTCTAATGCCCATTCGTTCGGAATTTTCATTACAATTACCAGAGCTAGGCTTCTTTGGGTCGGGGATTTTGACCGACGGGACCGGTTAATGAGATGGATGTTTGAATAGTTTGGTATGCTGCTATGAGGACCGTTTCCAACTTTAAACAACCTTGATGTTTTGGTCATTTGGTTCAGGTATGGATAACCTAGTAATATTTCTAGTTGGTGCCTGGACTAGACTGGGAAGTTAGAATTGGGACCTGGGGGCTTAACTTGATCCTTCATTTTCAAAGACAAACACTATGCTTGCAAAGTGTGCACTGTAGTGACACTGTAGCAGCATGCATATTCTCTCTCACCCTCGATTTCGTTTGTTTCATTCGTATCTCGTACATATATCTGATCTTAACTTTATTCTGCAGGCAGATGGTTGTCAGAAGTGAGGGGAGATATAGGATATTGCAAGAATGGGTCTGTGTCTGGTGTGCGAGGAAATACGAGCACAAAGTATTCTCTCCCTGGGTTTTTGTTTTTGAATTTCTCGAACTCTTCTCATGTTTATTTTTGGAGGTGAAAGCTCGAGATTAAGTAAGAGTATGGCAGGATTTCATTTTTTCTTATCTTTTGTGTTTGCGGTATTCCATACTGCATTCGGTTCTTGGAGATTATTGAAAGCGAGAAATTGTGAAGGTGAAGTAGGGTAACTAGGAGGCTTGGAGAAGTTGCGATATTGTATATCTTGGTCTCTATCTCTAGGTTGACTGTAAAAGAGTTTGTATTGATTGTTAATGTTTGGCTATAGTTACATATTGATACACATTAGATGTTTTTTTTCTTTTCTACATTTCGTCCTTTACTCTTAAACCCTTCTCTACTATTTCTCTATCATGCATGGACATTCATTCGTGTTTGTTTGAGACTGTGCTCCTCGTTGGGTTGAGTTTTGCGCAAAGTATGCCCTGGAGGTAGCTTTGACCAAGACAAATCCCCACCTACTAAGGTGTGAATTGACGTCTCGGCTGTGATTCTTAGAGGAAGCTGGCTTTTGGATAGTGCGGTAGCGTGGATTCCTCCGTTGTTCCTGATGTAGATTCTGGTCGAAATGACAGAGATGCCTCATTTCACGCTTTTGTCAAGCAGAAGCGAAAGTGTCGAGGAGATCTTTGAGATGTCTCCCTTCTTCGTGGATATCACTGTGGATCTGATATTCCAAATTGCATCATGTCCAAGTTGCAGCCTGATGCTAATGCATCAAACCCCGGTGGGAGGACTTCAATCGTCGTACCGTTGCTGCTGGCGCTGATACGGATCATATCGCCGCCTCTCCCCATAACTCCTTCCTCTTCCCGAATTCCTAGAGTAGTTCCTCTGTCCATCCTCCCTCCTCGGCCCATGCGTAGCCTCAACCGGCTCCTTCAAGACCGCAACCTCCGCATACTGCACATGCCTATCCCAATCCTCCAACGTCATATACGGACTCCTCAACCACGCCCTCATCTCATGCAGAAACAATCTCGTATTCCCCCTCCCCAGAAACTCCTGCAACATATCCTCAGCCTGTCCTCCACTGCCCTGCATATCCACCGTCTTCAAAATCGCCACGATGTACTCGAGTAAGAACTCAGCATTGTTCGCTCGACGGTCCGAATCGCCTGCGCCTGCTGCCGAGACTCCTGTGGAGGAAGTGTTTGGAGTGAGGAATTCAAATACTTGGAGTTCTCGTCGGATCCATTTGCGTGCGCGAGAGATGAGTTCGGCGTCGCGCGCGAAGAGTTGTGGTGTGAGATCTCGAAAACGGGAGACGCGGTTCGAGCCTACATGTAGTGAGAAGAGCTGGTTGCTGTAGATGTGTCGTCGACGTAGTAACGCTTCATCCGGAGAAGGAGGGCTTCTCGTGAGAGAGGGCCGTCTACTTCTGTACGGCCTGCGTGTGCGGGTATTGTATTGGTAAGGGCGGGCGTTCGAGGCCGCAGATGTTGATAGAGGGGCGGATTTAGTAGAGGAGACCTCATAAGTTTTGTATGTTTTCCTGTGGTCTTTGAATTCGTACTGCACAGTTCGCACTTCGGCGTTACATAGTGGACAGGATGAGCGCTCCTGCAGCCAGCTGATCAGACAGAGGAAGTCGAAGCTGGCGTGTTGACAGGGTGTCGCCACTGCTGGTTCGGTGATGCGGTCGAGGCATATCACGCAGCAGTCCTCTTCTTCTGCTTGTTGGCTCCCGCGAGATGATATCGAGGATAGGGTGATTTCGAGGATTCGCGCCCGAGAGTCGACGTCCTCGTTGTCGTCCATGAGGGATTGGTGGTGTTGTTGTTACATTCATTCGTGGAGTGGAGGGGAGGTTTAGAAGTATTGAGGAGAGTCAACCTAAAGGCAGCGGTCGCCAAGATATGTAAGGATATGGACAGGTTAGGCACGACAAACTTGAGTATTTCACCACCAAATAAGTACAGAAAATGATAAATACTTGCCTCCTAATGAGGCACTCAAATGCCTATATTTGTGGGAGAGAGGTTTCCATTATTAGCATTTCACCGATTTTGACGCGCACACGCGACTATGACTTCGGGATATGAGCGCTTATCGATAAGAGAAGAGGGGCCGAACAAGCTTCGGGATGTGAGCTTCGACACAAGGGAACATGCGAGCATCCGACTCTCTTCTCCCAACATTCGCATCAGCCACCAAGGTATTGTCACTTCTTCCTCTCGAGGTCACCATGCGCCGGAGTTGACCTGGCTTTGCAGCCATGTTCAAGAAACCATCAATTATAAAGTCCTACAACACGCTCACTTCTCTCCAACCACTCAAACCACAATCGAAGACGTCACTCCACCACCTTCTACGCCAGCAATGTCGCTCATATCCCATGGTCTCTAACGGCCACAGTAACCACGACCATGGACACCTCCGTTGGCCAGAAATGACTTCTGCGGATACAATACCAACTCCATATCAAATTTTTAACCAGAAGAAAGGCTCGCCTTACTCCAAGCAGAGATTCTACGAGCTCGTCAAACTCTATCATCCCGATCGCCATGATCTGACTTCCACAACTGATGGACTTTCATATGCCACAAAGCTGGAGAGGTATAGACTGGTAGTGGCTGCGAATGAGCTTCTCTCAGATGATGTGAAGAGATCTGCTTTTGATCTCTATGGGGCGGGTTGGAATGGTATGCCGAGTGTGAAGACTTCCAGAGACCATTGCAACTCTTCAGCAGCAGCATCATGGACGGATCGCAGCGGAGGAGGATGGGATGCACCTGGTGGACCGAGCCAAAATGCTACATGGGAAGATTGGGAAAGGTGGTATGCTCGGCATGATGACACCACCGAGAAACAGACAACAGAATACGCCAACAACGGTGCTTTTCTGGGTATAATCGTTCTATTCGTTGTCGTCGGAGCAGTGGGGAATTTCTCGCGGGGCTTGGTTGAGCAGAGAGATGCCCTTCATGACAAAATATCTAAAGAGTTGAACCGGAGGAGGAGTGAAACGACTAGTATGTTTGGATCGAGGGAGGAGAGGATTACGAGTTTCTTGAGGCAGAGAGAACCGATTGGGTACCAGAAGATAAGCTATGCGAAAGATGGAGTGACGAGACTGTTGCCTTCGCCTGAACTTAGTAGAGAGTTCCACGAACGACACATCGATGATTCCACGTATCTCAAAAATTCGAAGGATGGTTAATGCTAAGTGCCTTGAGCTTGAGCTGTAGGAAGATGAGATTCAGCAACGCTGAAACACAAGTGGACTATTGTGTCCAGTGATTTGGATGATTTGGATAGAATTGTCATATTCATTGGCTGCGGCCTAGATCTCCATATCAGAAAAGTACTGGTGGCGCTAGGAAGACGAATGCTCTTTATAAGAAGACACCAAAAGTTTAGAGGCCCGATTCGTTGTATTGTATTTGGATTGATGGAACGTGGGTCTTCTTTAAAGTCTCTTTCTATATATAAGCACAGAATGTGTGTCGTCGAGCATACACGATACACTTTGGTATCAAAACGCAAAATACTCTAGCACAATGAAACGTAGCATAAATGTTATACCATGTCCTACTCACGAGGCCAGTGATATGGAGAAGAATATGTTTCAATTGTCAAAAGTCGTCGTCACAAGGCAGATCCAGCAAGCCAGAGCCTGAGCCAGCACCTGAGCCAGCTCCACCAGCATTGGGATTCGCTGCCGAACAGCCACTCGCCTCCTCTTGGCCCTCATCGTTCCTGCTGAACTGTTGCACATAAAACGAACAACGCACCTTCCAAGTTTCTTTCTTCTCATCCATTCACAGATCTGCTTACCTGTTCAAGAGATATCGTTTCTCTTTACGTCCTCTCAACAGTTTCATCGATCGCAATCTTCCAAAGTGGCTTCACGACAACGACTCGCTCTCTGTCTCGGCCCCCTCTTCATCATACTATCGGGCCTCCTCATCGCACGCTACCAATACACCTCAGTTCCGCTCCCTTTCTTTCAGCAAAGTCATCCTCCTAAGACTTCGGAAGTCATCATGGCAGGTGGTGATGGTTACAGATCCGTGGCTTATTTCGTCAATTGGGCGATTTATGGGAGGAAGTTTAGACCGCAGGACTTGCCAGCTGAGAAGCTGACGCATGTGTTGTATGCTTTCGCGAATGTGAGGCCGGAGACTGGAGAGGTGTGAGTTAATTCACTTTTCCCTTTCAATTCGCGTACTGTTGTCTCTGGATTTCATTAGAGGGATTGATACGGTCGAACACACGCAATTGTGCATCCAATTACATTTTAAGTCCTTTCTCTCATGCTAAACGTTAATTTTGAGAATCGTCTGACGTCCCTTCAGCTACCTCACAGATCAATGGGCAGACACAGATATCCACTGGGAGGGTGACTCCTGGAATGACTCTGGTACCAACCTGTACGGCTGCCTCAAACAACTCAACATTCTCAAACGCCAGAACCGTTCCCTCAAAGTCCTGCTCTCCATCGGTGGCTGGACCTACTCCTCCAGTTTTGCAGCGCCAGCATCTACTGAATCCGGTCGCGCCACCTTTGCCTCTTCCGCTGTGAAATTGATCCAAGATCTCGGATTCGACGGTTTGGACATCGATTGGGAGTATCCCAAATCGCCAGAAGAAGCGTCCTCGTTTGTGCTACTGTTGAAGGCGTGTCGAGAGGCGATGGATGCTTACTCGCCGAATCATCACTTTGAACTTACCGTTGCCTGCCCGGCTGGAGAGAGCAATTATAACAACATGGATCTTCGCGCTATGGATGGGTATCTGGATTTCTGGAATTTGATGGCTTATGATTACGCCGGATCGTGGGATCAAAAGGCTGGCCATCAAGCCAATCTCTTCCCATCACAAAGTAATCCAGATTCAACACCGTTTAGTACTGTCAAAGCCGTAGAGCATTATAAAAGCCAGGGCATTGCTGCTAACAAGATTGTGCTTGGACTCCCGCTTTATGGTAGAGCTTTTGAGAATACGGATGGATTAGGAAAGCCATACGTTGGTGTTGGAGAGGGAAGTTGGGAGAGCGGTGTTTGGGATTACAAAGCTCTACCAAAGGATGGAGCGGTTGAAACTGTGGATTCAGAAGCCGGAGCCAGTTATAGTTATGATGCAACAAAGAAGGTACTGGTCACATATGACAACGTTGAAATCACAAGAAGAAAAGCTGAGTGGATCAAAGATCAGGGTCTTGGTGGTGGGATGTGGTACGTTTTTCCTTCTCCTTCACGAGCTACTCATTCGAGAGAAAATAGCTACTAACACAAACGTAAAACCTGCAGGTGGGAGAGTAGCGCCGATAAAACAGGCCCGGACAGTCTTATTGGGACGACGGTTGAGATCCTGGGGAATCTGGAGAAGAGCCAGAACTGCTTGGGATATCCTCAGAGCAAATACGATAATTTGCGAAATGGGCTTTGAAGCATCAAGCACTGTTGGTATTGTTATCAGGGAGCAGTTTCGAGATGGTACTCTTGCTTGGGCTGGATAACATCATCATACTTTATTCGTCAGATCAGAACCAGATATTGAGGCTGGCAAACAGTATCTCGAGACAAGCATATGAAAGTTCGAATCGTTGATATTGACATATTCAAAGTCTTTCTGCTCTCGTACCTAAGGCTAATTATGTGGTCCTGTGGTGCGCGCCGGGAGTGAGAGTAGCAACATGCAGCAATATATCCCTACCCAGATACTAAGTAGTGTGCTCGCTAACCGTCGATGTAACATGTATCGTTTTCCTTGATCGCAATGGATGGAATTAAATAACCCACTCCTGGATCCTCATATCCAAGACAGGAAAGGCCATTTGATCAAACTTCTAGCGAAACCAATCAATAGGACAAGAATTGAGCCCTCAAGGCTTTTGTAGATGCAGGCGGGCTGAGTGGTAGTGGCTCGGGGTACGAAGTAGATATGTTGTGTTTGTTATGGATACGAAGTGAATATGTGTTGGTTGTGAGTACTGTAACTGACAGATTTCTCTTCGTTCTCATTTCGAAATACTTCTGCTATCATTCTTACCTTCTAAGAGGACTGCTGTTGTTGCTCTCCGACACCCAGGATGCAGGACCCTCATTTGCGCTCTGTTTGCAGGAGGAGTGCTGGCTTTTGTGTTTTGTTGGCTGTTTGGTTTGATAGGGAGAGTCTGGAGAAGTAGGAGATCGTGGTACTCGGTAGAGATCCAAGGTAAGATTACTATGCCCCAGGTGTTTTCACAATTTAGGATACTCTGTACATCAGTTTCACTTACTAGCGTTTGACAAAACAAAATAATGATATGGATCTGTAAGTAGTAATAATGTGTTGATCATACAAACAAGCCACTGAAACTGAAGCCTGTACTGTGAAATAAAGAGGAGTAGTTTGTTTTCTATTTAAACTTCCCAACCCATATACAAAACATGTATCAACAATCTAACCAAGCCTTAATAAAAAAGATACGAAAGACCTAAGCTCAACGCATGCTTAAATAATCTTCAGCTTAAACCCCGTCTGCACATATCTCGAGGCCACGAACCCCACCGTCCCAGCCGCCATCGCAACCCCACAAAAGATCTGCATGTACAAGAAATCGCCATGATTCCTTCCCAGCAGCGCGCCTCCGATGGGATTACCAGTAAGACCAGCAACTGAGATGAACAAGAAGAATCCACCCGTTCGAACACCCATCTCGCGGATGGGAGAGATCTGAGCGATGAGGGCCGGGCCGAGAGATACGAAAGCGCCGGAGGAGAAACCGAAGAGGACGCAGAAGACGATTATGGGTGCGTTGGCGTGGGCGGGTAGCCAGAGGGCCAGGACGATAATGGTCGAGAAGGCGGTGGTGGCGATCATGACATTGAAGCGACCGACGCGGTCGGCGAGGATGCCGGGGAGGATTCGGCCGAAGATGGAGGCGGCGTTGAGGATTGGGACGAGATAGTTGGCGAGGTTGTGTGACATGCCTTGTCTGAGTGCACTGAATGGAGTAATTAGTATGCTAGTTGAAGAGATGATGAGGATGAGAAATTACTGGAGAATGATGTAGTTGAAGGGCAAAAACATCCCAAAGAAGAAGAAGAAAGAGCCAATGCATAGGATTGCAAAAGCAGGTTCTTTGAAAGGTCGAACGAAGTCAATGAGTTTCACTGGCTTCGGTTGCGGTGTAAGTCTTGACTTGACGGTGAAGTTGGCGATTGTCACCATTCCAAGGATGAGGAATGCACATGCTCTCATTGTCCATGGAAAGCCAACTTTGGGAATAAGTTTGGTGACCATGATAGGGAAGATAACTCCTCCTAGCGATGAGCCTGCTGCCATCACGCCGAACGCTGCTGCGCGGTTCTTGAAGAACCACGTACCAACTGAGCCCATCGCAGAGTAGAAGACCATCGAGCTGCCGAGTGCACTGACAACACCCTGAGATAGAAGAATTTGATAGTACTGTGATGAGAGACTAGTCATCATAAGGCCGAAGACGTGCAGAATGGATCCGGTGAGAAGAAGGTATCTCGGTCCATAACTATCGAATACCTTTCCGAAAATTGGTCCACCCAAGAACATCATGAAGACTTCCACTAATTTAACAGCAGATTAGTATCGTTTCTACGTGTGTGGTAAGAATTGAAGATGCAGGGGCCCGCTTACTTGATGGAATCCACGAAATAGTACTCGAAGAATACTGAGTTAATAATCTCTCTTGATAGTATTCTTGGAACACCCCAATAGCATTGATCCATCCAAAAGAACCTAAAATTGCACATTAGCAATTGGTGATGACTACAAAGTTTGATTTCCACTCACAGAAAAGACAACACCATCCTCCCAACACAACCAACCAAGCCTCCAGCCCTCCATCTGGGAAATCTGCTGGATTCACGCCTCCCTTAACAGGAACAGGCGGTCCAGCAGCCTCTGCTTTCTCAACATCCTTTTCAGTGCCAACTTCCTTCGCGACAATGCTTCCTCTTAACGATTCGTTCTGACTGCTCGATCTATCCAGCGACATTTTTCGCGAGTGCTTCTCTTCGTCACGAGGCCCATCTTTCATAGTTGATGAATTATCCATCTTCTCGTTTAGTGTTGCCGAGGATGGTGATCCTGATTTCTCTGCCATTTTGTGTGAATTTACGACGAAAAAAAAAACAGCCCGCGCAGGAGAGGAGAGAAGGATTTGTTGGTTTCAATGAGGGTTGTATAGATGTAGCGTTGTCAGCACGTCGTGTGGGATACCGCTGATGTTATAAGGCGAGCTTTGATGAATGGCCAATGAAACGAGAAGGTGGAGCCTGTCGAGATCAAGGCCTTGGGGGTTTACAAATCAAGCACTCGTTTTTTTTGCAAAGTATGAGTCTTACATTCCCATGTCGCGACGGGTACGAAGATCTTTGACATGAAGCTGAATCCATAAAACCTGATGAAAGAATATCAGCCCTTCATGAAAGAGATTGCTTCGCAAAGAATGGGGACGGATACGGAATCAGACGTGGAGATATGCGTGGCCCATGGTAATATTTGCAAGCGAAGCTCACACCTCGGCCTTACGTGAAAGAGCGAGCGTAACCCCCTTGAGCTGGGCAGAGATCCAATTCTCCGGAGAAAGCGTGTCCATTGGTGGCAGCTCGAGGGTGGAGGAAGAATCAAGCATGGGCGGCGGGAGTCTAAGCGAGAGCTTACTCTTGTATCCATGTGCCAGCTGTGGGAGCCGTGGGTCATCTTAATATATGTTTTGACCAATGATGGCACTCTGGCCGGACTCATCCTTCTGGTGGATATACTTCGTAAATCTCCTAGTTGGAGTCGGCCTGTTGATGCCTCGGTTTTAATCATTATCTCCTGGGAGAGAAGAGACTATTCCCGTAGAGTTTACGAGAGCTGTGTTGTTTATGTACAGTACATACATACAGCCCTTGCCCACTCTACAAAGAGTCACCGAGTAAACTGCAATCATATTGCTGTAAGAAAATCGCATGCAAAGAGAAGCAGAAGTAGAGGTCACTAGCACTTGACTGCTAGGCCGCGGATATCCTTCGAAGAATTGAGAGTCTCAACTCTCTCCAGCAAGCTTACACCACATTGTTGGTTTTGTCCAAACGCATGTTAAGTAGCCATGTCATTGTTCATACATTCCATACATTGCCTATTAACACCTTTTATTTTCGTACAAACGGCTTCACGTCCGAATCACCGAACTTGACCGATCCATCCTTTCCAACCGCTGCCACGTGGAAACCAGTTGGGACATCCTCGAACTGTTTAGTGACCTCCTTCTTTGGTGTTGTTGCTTTCACGATAGCCGACTCCACAACTCCTGCTGGAGCATCCGCAATCTCGTTGATATCTCGCGACGTCAAAACATCGCTTATGCGTGATGCCCTTGAGGATACCAAGATTGTAGTTGGCCCTTGAAATCTCAAAAACAAACGATCACCCCAGATTGTCCTCCTGGCTGCTGTTCTCAAGCTATATAATAGATTGGTAAATCCCCTCCAGGTGTTCGTCTCCTTCATGACCTTGAAGAACTTAATGTCTGGCATTATATAGCCAAGTCCGAGGCTGGGCACCTGAAACCTTAAGCTGGAAGACTTGAATCGATATGGTTGAGGTTGGTGTTGAGTGATAGTATATGCGACCACATTGCCTGGGTAGGCAACATACTCTTCTCCAGCTCTCAAATTGATTTCGTAGATTTGACCTGGCCCAGCCAAGGCAACCAAACCTCTACCTGTTACTTCTGTGCTCCCCCAGTGCGCCAGGTTCATTTTCGTATTCATCTTTGGTGAGACTGAGAGTGTGTGGCCTGTCCAAGCCAGAAGTGCTTTTCTCTGTGCAACCATCCAATCCACGGTACCGTTGAGATGTAGAACATGAAATGAAGTGAGAGGAGATTTCGTAGATATTATTGCGGTGATTGGGCTTGTGGAGGAGATTCTTTGATAGAGGAAAGGAATGCCGAGGGGGGCTCGTCGAATGGGTTCTAATAATGACAAAGTGGATTGCGCCTGCGGATTTTATCAGCTCACGATGCTCAATCAAAACAAGCCACGAGAATCCTTACATTTTCTGCCCTTCCAGTAACGCCTACAAGGGTTCCCCTCCTAGTATACAGTTTCTGTGAGGCAGATAAAGTGACTGACAAAAGAGAGAAAGGCGCGCCTAAGACCTCAAATCGCGCATCTGCGAATCACAAGCTGATTAGCATACTTTCTACTACCAGCCGCATGTTATTAAAGTACCTGCAGAATTCGCAGAAGCATCAATTGAGTTGCTGAGAGCATCGCCCGTGAGAATAGGTGAATCTGACGTTGGTGTTGCTCTGATCTGAATGAATCGACGGGCGAGAAAGGCAGTGGATGGCTGCTGGAATTGTCGAAGCCTTCGAACACTCCCAGTGAGAGGTAATCGGCTCCCCATTGTGGCAGATTTATTGTCGTTGGCGCACCAAAGCTGGACGAAAGTAGCGTCATCGGAGGCCGAGAGGAAGCTCGAGATCGGATTTCGCGAAGTCGAGCTTTTGGACTTGGCATTTCATGGATCCACGCTGCTGCTGATGGCGTAATATCTGAGGTGCTGTACGAAGGTACGAATATAGGATTTATACCCTTCCCCTCTCTCTGGAACTCCTCTTTTGCTCTGCATATTCTCTGGACTGTTATTCCCATCTCTACCCACTATTACACATCCTCCATAGCTCCTCATCCATCAATCGAACCTCGAAAACCCTGCCCCTCGAAGCTATCGTAGGACCATGTGGGGGAAACAATCGGATTACAGACGGTGATCCTTTGGACATAAAGGGACGAAATGATCACACGAAGCTTGCCCATGGCCTCTTGGGTCTGCTCGAGGGCATTGCGCCGTCAACAGCCATGGCAAGGAGCTGGAATTGGCATGCGAGTCTTCACAAGCACCAGCCGGTACTCCAAAGACGATGCTAACAAGAAATTGATTGAGAGCCAGGCTCTCAGGCAGCCCAGAGCTGCCGACAACATTCCCGGCACGAAGCCAGAAACTGCCCAAAGGCCATCTCCAGCTACTCCTACGATCATTCCTGCTCGGAAAGACCCGTTGGCGCAGGATGACAAGTCAAATAAGGAACAACGCAAGGCGGATTGGGCTATTATGAAGGAGATGGCACAGTATTTGTGGCCGAAGGATAATTATGGAACTCGCTTTCGAGTTGGTGTTGCGTTCTCACTGTTGGTGGGAGCGAAGGTTCTCAATGTCCAAATACCCTTCTATTTCAAGAGCATCGTGGATGCTATGAACGTCGATTTCGTTGCAGTGGGAGGCACCGCTACGACTGTGGCAGGCTCTATGATCCTCGCGTACGGAGTGACCAGAATTGGAGCAACTTTATTTCAAGAAGTCCGGAATGCCGTGTTTGCCAGTGTTGCTCAGAAAGCTATCCGGAGAGTAGCCTGCAATGTCTTTGATCATCTTCTCAGATTGGATCTCAACTTCCATCTCAACAAGCAGACTGGAGGCCTTACAAGAGCTATCGATCGTGGTACGAAGGGAATCAGTTTCATTTTGACGGCGATGGTATTTCACATACTACCAATCGCACTGGAGATATCCATGGTGTGTGGAATCTTGACATATCAATTCGGTGCCAAATTTGCGGCCATCACGGCTTTGACCATGGTCACATATACTGCTTTCACAATCTGGACGACAGCTTGGAGGACCAAGTTTCGACGAGCTGCGAATGCTGCTGATAATAAAGGCTCTACCGTGGCTGTTGATTCTCTCATCAACTACGAAGCTGTGAAATACTTCAACAATGAGAAGTATGAGGTTGGCCGTTACGATGCAGCCCTGAAAGCATATGAGAAATCTTCCATCAAAGTTGCTACTTCGCTAGCGTTCTTGAATGCTGGACAGAATTTGATCTTCTCCACTGCCTTGACCGGTATGATGTACTATGCTGCAAATGGGGTTGCAGCGGGCACTTTGACTGTTGGTGACTTGGTGATGGTCAATCAACTTGTCTTTCAACTTTCAGTTCCTCTCAACTTTTTGGGATCGGTATACCGCGAGCTTCGACAATCTTTGCTGGACATGGAGACACTTTTCAACTTGCAGAAAGTGAATGTATCCATCAAAGATGATCCGAATGCGAAGCCCTTGCAGCTCACACAAGGCGGCGTGATTGTCTTCGAGAATGTCTCTTTTGGATATCATCCGGATCGTCTGATTCTTAAGAATCTCAGCATGACCATCCCAGCTGGGCAAAAGGTTGCAATTGTCGGACCAAGCGGATGTGGCAAGTCAACAATTCTGAGGCTGTTGTTCCGGTTCTATGATATTCAGGAAGGGAGAATCCTTATTGATGGTCAAGATATCAGAAATGTTAGTTTGGAGTCTTTGAGGAAGGCAATTGGTGTTGTTCCTCAAGATACACCACTGTTCAATGATACGATAGAGCACAATATCAGATACGGAGATCTGAGTGCACCAGAAGAGAAGGTATGGGCAGCGGCTAAGCGAGCTCAAGTTCACAATATCATCGAGGCGTTGCCAGATGGCTACAAGACCACCGTTGGAGAGCGAGGAATGATGATTTCCGGCGGTGAGAAGCAACGCCTAGCAGTTTCAAGACTCATCTTGAAGGATCCTCCTCTACTCTTCTTTGATGAGGCCACTTCTGCGTTGGATACCCATACTGAGCAGGCTTTGATGCAGAACATCAATAGCATTTTGAAAGAGAAAGCCCGAACCAGTGTGTTTGTCGCACATCGATTGAGGACGATTTATGACAGTGATAAGATCATCGTATTGAAGCAAGGCCAGGTGGCTGAGAGTGGTACACATCGCGAGCTGATTGATACTGGCGGAGTATACTCTGATCTATGGAGTGGTAAGTTTCCCTACTTTTCACCTCTTTCAAATGCTAACATGAGCCATAGCCCAGGAGACATTATTCGATGACTCTGGAGAGGAGAGAGGAGGCATCGTACAAGAGGAGATCACGCAAGAGGAAACTCCCAAGCCTTGATCAATTGATCCATTTGAAATTTACACTGAATAGAGATTTTGATACCATGATTTCTTGAGCCAGAAGCCATATGTACTTGTACAGTTATATCTCACAAATCTTCTCGGCATCTCGGTACTGAGAGGTTTTGGGAGACATGTCAAAGATCAGCCGGGGGTCTGCATCGCGCGAGCAAAAAGAAATGCCCCTCAATTACAAGCTCCATCCCTCCATGTTCATGTCATCGCATGAGTCCCTGATGTTTCCTCGATTGCAACAGACCTCAATAGTGCGGGGGAATCTGTTTGAAAGGTCGCATCATTCTGACCTCTAGCTCCTGACTTTGACCATCTGTGATTCTCGTCGCCACCCCTCACGACTCTGTTCTGTCAGGACGATGCATGATGGATTCAGGTACTGTACATGTACATACAGTACATCCCTACCAGTACCCGCCACATCCCCAGCGAGCCAGCAGTACTCCGTAATGGGCGAGATGGGGAGTTTGGGACAGGTCCACAAGAACCCCTAGCGGGAGGCCAGAACCCAAGCATTTGATTCGTTCCATCCCGGAAGAACAAGAAAAGAGAGATCCAACATCCTGCGTAATCAGTGGCTGGATGGTTGAAAGAAAAGCTCCTCCCACCTTCCCAAAGCACCACCCGAACACCCTCACTGTCGCCCCCCATATTATCCCATCCTTCCCCAAAAGCACGATGTGCTCCGTAACAAATACAGTAACGCCGAGAGGCGATCGGCCCATCACCCATCTGGCCCTTCTCGCCCTTGTCCGTCCATCGCTCGATCTTTGCCAAGCGAACAGAAGTCGCAGACCCCATTTTTCCAATTCTTCCAGACCCTGTCTAGACGCCTTCTCTCCTTCTCTGGCATCTCACACTTGACCCAAAGGAGCACTGCGCCCGGCGTTCGCACCACCATCAGTGGCTCATCTTAGCCGAGCACCCCTGGCTAAACGTGCGCTCGGCACGCCATCTCCACTTAGGCTAGTCGATGCACAGTGTGGCGCGCTAGCAAGTAGTGGTGGGTATTGGGAAGAAGAGGGAGAGGGGAGAAGGGGAGAAGGGGGAGAAGCACAAGGGAAGGAAGAGGGAAGGAAGAGGGAAGGAGGGCTAGGGGTTCCGTTAGCCATTGTTAGTGGATGGATGCAGGGAAGGGTAGTGCAGTGGTGGTGGATGGTGGGAATTTGGAAGGGGAGGGAGGGAACAACCAGGTGCCTCGAACCTTATCGCACGTTTGTTTCGTTCCAGTTCTACTGTAGTTTTAACTCCTGCCTTCTCTCTCTACTCGCAACATCACGGGCATCTGTCTCAGGATTTTCGTAGCTTGCCCTCTTTGTTGTATTTTTGTTTGAGAAGTTCGACAGCCGCACAAATTCGAATTTTGCCTGTATATTTGGTGTGTCGAACAGACAGCAGCACAGCGCGATTTGGACGACTAGACCTCCCTCCCACTCCTGTCCAGACGATCCAAATTTCACAAAAACAAGAAGGCGCGAGCCACCTTTTCTGTCGTCCTCGATCGCGATCAATTCGAAAGACGAATCCAAAATACCATCATTCTCTCAAGCAAATTGAAAACACAGGAAGTCAACGGACAATACCATCCTAGACGGATCAATTCAGATCATTCACTCAAATACAACACACAATCCTTATTATAGAACCCTCCACAAACATCAATTAACCCACCACCGCCGTCACACATACCTACCTACCTACAGAACCGAAACGCAACTCTCTTCAAAATGGTCAATCTAATCGACCTCCTCCACCAGAAGATCGAACTCTTCCGCCTAGAGCAGCGCTACACGCGTCGGCGTAACCGTCGCTCCACCTTCGTCTCGGAAGCGCAATACGTCGACGGCGAATACATCTACTCCAACAACAGCAGTCACACCAGCTCAAAACAAAACACTGGTGGGAGTGGTAGCGATAGCGATCGCGAGAGGGAGAGAGATGTTGATGGTGAGAGGGGTGATAGAGCTGAGCGGGGTGTGAGGAGGAGTCCTTCGATGGCGAAGGGTTTGGGGAGTAAGAGGTTGAGTCGCATGGGGATGGCGATGGATTGGAGGAAGGGGAAGAATGCGGGGGAGGCGGGGGAGCAGAGGGTTAGTGTTAGGGAGGTTAGGTGGGAGGAGGAGAGGAGATGAGATTGATTGCGTTAATTTTGAGTTTTGAGGTTGAGATGAGGGGAGGGTTGGATAAGAAGAGAAAGAAGGAAAGAAAGGTTGTGGGGCTTGCATCACGCATATTCATGTCTTCGATGACGATGGTTACACTTTATCTTTATTTTTTACGCCTTTACGACCTTTCTTTGACGGGGATTGGATTGATTGATTGACTGATGGGGGGGGGCCGGATTGAAGAATTGCCTGGATGGTTGGATGGGAATGATGGATGGACGGATTTGGGCATGGGTTGATTGCCAAGATGAATTGGGAGAGTGGGTGCACTGCACTACACAATTTACTATCACTACCATCACTTTTCAGACACAGAGAAGATTAGATGGATACAACTTTTCCTTTTTACCTTTTATATGTATTCAACTTTCTTCTTTGCTTTGGTTACTTCTAGATGTTTTTCTGTTAATATACTGGCAAACAGTAACCTGCATACATTCTGTTCCGTGTTCAGCATTTTTGTTGTGCATACATATCTTTACATATAGAGACTGTAGGCGTTGAAATGAATGAGAATCTAAAGACAAAACGCATCCAAGCATCTTGGAACATTTGCGGGGGAAAAGAATTGTGCTTCAAATCTTCTGTCCGAGATAACGATCCATCCAGATTGAGAAACTTGGATAGGTAACGCCCCAATGTACCCCCCCCCCAACCATTGTGGGATTTGACATCAACTGACTGTATGAATTTTACGTAGCATGATGGAGGGGGTGATCCTTTCTTGCTCACATTTCTCAAAAATAGATCAATCCTTGCCTGACATTACATTGGAATGAATGAACCGCTCGGTTTGAAGTTCGCAAGAAAGTCGGTCACGTTAGGGAGAAGAAGCTGACAATGAAGGTACAGTACAGTACACAATATTTCGAACCCAACTCTCTCTAGACATAGGTACTCCTGAAAAGATACCCAAGAGAAAAGGCTATACCTGAAGTCACAAAACATCAAGATCCAATTGCCAAAGAATCAGGTTTCAATCACACACACACACTCTCTCTCTTTTCTTAGTCTATTTTTTTCTCTCTGTGACAAAAAAAAAAAATTCTCCCCGAATAACGCCCGCCAATCTCGACCGACCAACCATCTATTATCGATGGGTATCCCATTTTGCATATGGCTTTGCAAGCTCGTAATAGCCAAATAAAATACAAACAAATACAAAGAGAAACAGGTAATATGTATAGGTAGGTCACCACCACTCCTCGTAAAGGTGTTCCTCCGACCTCTCTTTCTCCTGTCTCTTCCCTCACGATACCAGTTTTACAACCTCACAAATCCCAGCTATATCCGCCCATTCATACGCTCCATACAACTTTAAACAATCCACTACTCATCTGCCCCCTTCACATCAGGCGCCTGAGTCGACGCGGCACCAACCTTAGCATCCGGTCTCCTAAACGGATGAGCCTCAGTATTCAAGACCCAATCATCC
>JBAMDN010000046.1:0-34526 GCA_037074945.1 Tetracladium marchalianum
TGGTTGGTACGAAGTATAAACTCAGCAACCTGGTAAATAGTTGCGGAGAACATCCACTGAAGCGAAGACCTCACTGCACCAATCCAGTCCACTGAACCTGAACTGAACTCGGCAAAAGTGCGTTTGCGGTACGTTGAGGGTCGCCGAAGGTCGCCAAAGGTCCATCCCTCCCCAACGCCAGAAATCCACCATCTCATCTCGTTATTCTCCAGGACAAGCCCGACTACTACTTTCTCACGCCGCCCCCCCAGAGGTTTCTCGACTCGACTTTGTTGAACGCATTTTCTTCTACTGTCGTTGATGTCTCCTTGTCACACTCCTCCTCCTCCTACGCTCTTTTGACGAACCTAACGGCCGGTCCTTTAATTCCACAGCGCATTGACAAACCACAATAACAACCCCCCGATCCACTTCACTGCCAGAGACAAAGGGCGCCTCTGTTTGTTTACCTTTGCCCTCAATCCTCCACCGACACCGCCTCGGTTTCCACACCACGGTTGGGCGTGCAATTTCTCTTACGATGCTGATGAGAAGCTCGCGCATCGTTACAATCTTGGTGTTTTCTTTCTTGTCTGTGGGACTTTGAGAGCGTGCATCCCGTCACGATGAAGACGGTGCCCAGTGTAAGTTCTTGCATCTTGTTTGTCCCTCTCAAAATTCATGCTGCAGCTCCGCAGCAAATCTACTGGTCTACTTCTGCATCATCTCCATCTGCAATTGTCCAATGGGCCATATGAGTAAATACAAAGCTTCTTGCAACAGTCGTGCTAACTTCTCTAGCTTGTCGCTTCGAGCACGGTAGGTGTTGCTGCGGTAGGTCTGGCATTTGGGAAGCCCGAGCGAACAACTCCTCCACGGCCCAGCTCTAAGAAGAGAAAGGTTGGAGAGTTTTCAGATCTAAATACAAGTCCTCAAGGCGTTTTCACCCCAAGTTCACGTCCTGGCACGAGCTCGACAGTCATTACCCCCAATAGCCAAACTTCTCGCCGGCCAACCAGTTCCTCCCCCAACGCTCCTATCATACATCAACAAACACCCACTGCACGCCCACGGGGACAAAGAATGAACAGTGGACAGAGGCTATCAATGGTGAAGTCGGCAGATTTGGCAGAGCAGGATGGCCCGGTAGAGGAGGTGCACAGGAGGGATTCAATTTCATCACGAGGCTCGTGGATGAGGAGACTCTCAGCATTCCCCAGTTCTCACAGCAGCCCTAGGTCGAGCGTTGGTCCAGATTCACCGTCAATCAACCTCTTCAATAGCTCCGCTGCTCCCATCCTGTCGAATCCCGCAAACACTCCGACACAATTGCCCCCTAACAAATTGGTCAAGCGAGCACCCTCTGAACGTTCAGCGAGCGACGGACTGTTGACAAGGAACCGCTCGAGGACTAGCATGAGCATTCCGACTTTGCGAAGACCTGCCACAAGTCATCAACGTTCGGTCACATTGCAGCAGCAATTTGAAATGGACTCTGCAGCCCGGAAGGCAAGCATGGAGACGCCAACCAGACAGGCACAATCAACACCCCTCCGCCATTTCCACACATCCAACTCGCCACAGGCCTGGCGGCAATACTTCGAGGCTCGCACAACTAAGATGACAAAGGAGCGAACTTCAGGCTTTCCGGTTGAAGGAGGCAACTCGACTTCTCCCTCGACGACAAAGAGGATTGTGCAGCTCGAGACGGCGCAGCCAACACTGGTCAAGCCGCAGATGATCGCTTGCTCCAAGGATTCGGATGGTGTATATTTCGACGAGGGCTTTGTGCTTGACGATACGGAGGATGTTGAAGATGCCAATACAACGATGATGCTTTCCTCTGCAGAGCGGTTGGAGCGGCAGAAACGACCACGCCGATCGTTATCTATGCATTTTAGCTCGCCAACTTCCTGGGTTATGAGAACCGGAAGTCTCAGAGGACGACGGAGCGAAGCTGGTGCTGGTACGACTGGTGCTACAGGTGCGAATAGTGGGGGTAAGCGCTATCCTTCAGCCCCAGGGCCAATGGTGCCCGCTAGAAGCACGACATCACATGGCGGTGCTGGTCGGCATCGAGCCGTCGCCGACACAGCGGTCTTCCAAAGACAAACGCATACAAGTGCTGAGGAGAGTTCCCCAACAGATCCATTTGAAGTGACATTTCGCGCACGCACTCGAAACGCATCATCCCCTCTCCCGCCACTTTCTCGGCTATCGAGTTTCAATCTAGATCTAGCGCGCCTTGGACAGCAGTCATCCTCTTCCTCCTCTGCCCCGCGACACTCCCCGACCTCCCCTCTTCCGCAAACAAATACTGCTTCAACCTCGTTCACGTCGACGCATGCCTCGCCCATCCTCCCCAATTACTACCATCTCGCATCCAAGAACCACCCGCAACAAGCCTCCGAACTGGCTGACCGAGCCTCGACCCTTGTCGGATCTGACAATGAGACGAGGGGCTTTACATCTGGTGATGACGACGACCTGGACTTCCAAAGTGAGACTGTTTTCGATTCTTTGAGGTCTGGAGCGACCAACAGTGTGCGGTCCCACCATACCCCACTGGACACAATGTTTGACGAGTCACCGCCTCTCATTACCGGCCCTGCAAAGAACAAGCGATTGTCAATTCACGAAATGCTGGTTAATGGAGGCTATCAGGAAGAGAATGCGCGAATCTTAGAAGAAGACGAAGGCATGCCAACACCTATCAAAGGATCTAAGTCTTCTACTAGAGGGGATCTATCAACGCCCGTGAGACTCGGTACGATGGCCTACGACGACTTTCCTGCTGCCCCGCCCACATTCTCTCTGGAAACAAGAGATTTCAGTCGCCTGTCGTTAGATGACGAGGAAGACGATGAGGATTGGACTCGGGACGACGAGAATGTTGATGTTGGGAATCTCTCACCGCCAAGTACAATGAATTCTCGGAAAGTTAGCCCTAGCATCCGCGCAGCGCTTGCAGATGTAACACACACTGGCTCAACAAATGGAAATTCAGCACCAGCAGAACGTCCCAAGAGTAACCTCTTCGATTGGGCTGAGCCTTCATCTGCAGAAAAATTGGACCATCTAGGTCATTCTCCACGACCAAAGACAGCACATGTTAAGCAACATGCAGATGGCCGGGGTGGACGGGCACTTGGCCGGCGAGGACCAACCGCTCTGCACGTCAGAAGCCAAAGCGTTCCAGTTGTTCCAGATGTAGCTGGACAGCGAGAGCTTTCAAAACTAACACCTAAATTTGGTACATGGGGATTGGGTGCCAAAGGAGTCAGTGAGGATTGGGACAATGATTTTGAATTCGACACTCTTGATGATGACAATGCGGACGAGGGACATATTAAGATAGAGAACAGTGGCATGCTCGTTCCTCCAGCGATTCAAGCGATTCAGGCAAGTGTGGTTGGGCACGTTGGACAAATTCGAGAAGTATGTTTACTGGTGGAAGATTTGAAGAGGCTACGATTGCTGGCAAAGGAAAAGAACATGCTTGACGGCAAATCAGCACCTTTATGGAAGGAGGCCGAAGGCATCATTGCACTTGCAGTTCCCGATGAAGATGATCCGACTCTATCCTCACCTCAATCTCCCTCTTCGGTTGTCTTCGATCACGAGGACGGAGATGAATATAAAGATGAGGGGGTTGATGCCGAGGATCTAGAGAAGCCAGATGCACCATTTGAGGTATTGAACAAAAACGGCCGTTCGACTGGTCTTATCTATGATGGAACTACCGTCCGACGAAGATCAGTCTTCTCTCCAGGTGATGACATCTTTGGTGCTGGAACCCTCAATTCGTTACCATCGAGAGAATACTTGCGACCACCTTCCATCTCAGCACGAAACTCGAGCATGAGAAGTACTTCCGATGTAGCCCGGTCTGTCATGGAAACGATGCACCAACACCGCTCTACCTCAGATCCGATGCTCAAAAGCCTCCCCTACCAAACTTCGAGCAAGATGCCTTTTGATACAACAAGCCTGCGAGATCTGGTCCACCGCGCAAATGTTCTCACGCGAATGCTTTCTGAGATTGTCAACAAATCCGATCGTACTTCCGAATCACCTGAAAACAGTCCTCACCGCGAGTCTAGTCCAGCTTTCACCCGAGTTTTCACCGACCCAATGCAAAGTCCTCCAAAACATCTTCCTCGATCACAAAGCAACAACTCGACTCTCAGCGGATCGATCGACTCCTCTCCTACACGCACTTTGGGTCAGCGAATGCACATGATGACCGTTGTATAAACACATAACCTCGTCACAAACACAACAGTTCTTGTACATGAATGAGCCATCATTCCGGCTTCTTATATTTTCATTTTCTCTGCATAGCGACGGGCTTTTCTTTTCGGCTACTGCATGAAGCGACTTTTTCATTTTTTTTTCAGTTTAATGTTCCGCTACTTGTGCATCTCTCCTGCGTAGATCTGGGAAAGAAGGTGGATGGTACAATTCATACGTTTTATCGTTTCGAAAGAAAGCGTCACCTTCGGCGTTTTTCGTTGCATGGCTTGTCCATTGGGTGCCTGGTTTGGGGGAAGAGCGGGGCGGGTTTAATGTGGGGGATGAATGGATGTCCACAAGGGATAATAGATGCATAATGTTTGCATGAAACCAGTTGCTCACACGAAGGGCAGTTTGTTATCGAAGACCTGTACCAAATCAACGACTCGAAAAATGGTGGGCCTTCTTGGTCAACATTTTCCCAAAATATTCAAAGGCGTAGAACAGATGGTGTTGCGGATGGCTATGAGAAGCACAAAGCCCATGAATGATAGATGGCATGAGAGCGCGAGACAAAAACAAAAACAATTGCTGGTTTTGTGGGTTTTCTGCTTTGCTGGGGTGTGCTGGATTGTGGGTTTTGCTTTGCGGGGAGTTTTACATTGCTGGCTGGATAAAAAACTGGATTTTTTTGTGTTTCTTGGTTTGAGTTATTTGCACTGCTTCGCTTTGCGCTAGGGTCTGTTTGGTATACAAAGAGAGTTTGGGGAATGGTGGTGTGGTGTGGACATGGACTGGTGATGAGTGGGAAACACGAATGAGTCAGAAAGAAAGCCAAAAGGAGAAAGAGAGATGCATGCTACTAGTTACATGTTTGCCTGTTCGATCGTCTGACTTGGTCTCTCTATTACATGAAATGGAAGATATGAAGTTATGCAAAATGCTTGAAGTTTTGTCTGGAGGGGGTGATGATGGATGTGATTTGATTCTTCATTGCTAAGTGGCATCCGTTTTCTATTCTTTTGCTATTGGCCTTTGGTGAGTGGCTCGACTTCTTTTGCTCAGTCTCCTCCTCCTAGCCCCTTTCTGTGGGTGTTCTTGAATATGCCGTACAATCCGTGAATTAGGTTATTCAAAAAAGCAGGCATCAAGTCAATGTCTCAGCCTTGAACAACATTTCACGAGCACTAAAAGAGCGCCGGTCCAGTGCTGAAGATTCATGTTGATCGAGTCCATGGAGAAGCAATCCAATCAGAGAGCAAAAGGAGAGACAATGACTTCTTGAGTATTGATCACAGGTAAGAGGAGGCTCATCTTGATCGCTTCATTGATCTTAACTAACTCTTAGTTATCCTACTCCCCATTCCCGACTACGCTCCCAAACAAAAACTCCGACAAAAGAAAACTTGCTACAACAAACGAGTGACCGCTTCAAAAACAAACAAAGTAAGTGAGTGTAATACCATGACCATCTTCATCCATCATTCTCATCTGTCCATCTACACACCAGAATCTTCAGCATAAACATCATTGGCCGCCGCATATGTCGTCCACGCCGAGCAAGTATCGCTCAAAACATCAGTATCAGTGATAGCTGGGATATCATCAATCATCTCCACCAGCTGCAAGGCGAAGCCTTCGGAGGTGTGCCATCCAATGTGACAGTGCATCAACCACGCGCCAGGATTGTCAACCTCAAATGCAATGACCAAGTACCCACTCGCAGGTAACATAGCAACATCTCTCCTGGGCGGATTAGTCAATCCCAAAGTCGTGGTGGAGCTATCATACGTTCCAGATCCTTGAGCCAAGATATAGAAATCATGACCGTGGAGATGGATAGGATGGGGAACAGCATTGGTAGTTTGAATAATGAAATACGTCCATTCGCCCGCAGTAGGGAGTTCGACAACATGCGAACCCGTGGCGTAAGTCGTGTTACCGTCAATGATCTGCGAAAGCATTGGTTCTTCCCATTCAACGTCGAAAGTCACGCCGCCCATGTACCATTTGAATACACTTCCTGAACGACCCACACGCACGGCTTCATCGTCTTCGACTGTCACTGCGCTGGCGTCGAGGGCTACGTAGGGAACAAGGCTGGATAGGGCTTCGTCTTCGCAGCTATCGGTGTAGGTGTATGCTGATGTTGTAGGATCGGATGTACTGGTTGAATCGTAACGGATTATACCTTTGATATCATCCGCATTGTCGTTATCACTACATGCCGTTTGTGGGATTGCACGCATCCAGAAGTCACCGGAGCTTTGGTCCGCTGTGACGATGATGTCGTAGCGTTGACCCATTCCGATGGAGAGGGTAGTTGCCTCGTAAGGGACGATAGGAACGAAATCCATGCCGATGACCGTGAAGGTATGGCTGTCAATCATGAATTTGAAATGTGTGTCGATGGCGCCGTTGATGAGACGGATACGGTACGATGTACCAGCTGTGAAGGAAGTTTCGAAGCGAGAACCGCCGGAGGAGTAAGTGTTTGTGCCGTTGATGAGACCGTTGTCTAGAGTTGGCGGTCCGCTGGTTTCAGCTTGGTGGTAGAGTGCGTCTGCTGTTTCGTGGCCTTGGGAAAGAATGTCAGTACGTTGTATCTTTTGTGGTATTGAGGAGAAAGAAAACTTACTCCAGTCATTCAGGAAAAGCATGCCCTTATCTTCATCATAATTACCACTCGCAGGGCCATTGATGATGATGCCACCTAACACACCTTCCCACGCCTGCAGCGCAAAATGAGAATGATACCAGGAACTGCCGTACTGGGTTGCTCTCCAGGTATAGGTGATAGTCTCACCCGGCGCAGTGGGGCATTGAGTGATGGATGCAACACCGTCATGTTGATTGGTATAGTTTTGACGAATGCCGTGGAAATGGAGACTAGTTCCGTTGTTGGCAAGACCGTTGTAGAGCTTCACTGTCACAGTGTCACCCCAATCGGCGAAGAGAGTGGGACCGGGGAATGTGCCGTTGACGAGGAGGACGTTGCGCTCCACGCCGTCGAGTGAGGCGGTGGTGTTGACGAGCTCGAGGTAGTACTTGAGATGAGAGTGTTAGTTTCTGTGATACTTGGCGAACACTTGCTATGGTTTTTTGGTGGCTTGGACATACTTCTCTGGTCACTCCGGTGTCGGGAACCTCATCATAATAGTTTGTGGAGAGGTCAAAGTTGTCACTCCAGCATGATCGGTCGCTGGCGGAGTTGGTGCATCGCTTGGCAATTGTGGCTGCTTTGGATGGAGCTGCGTTGATACCAGATGCTACCAATGCCACTCCTACCGCAAGAGAGGAAAGAAACTGCATAGTTGCAAAAATGAGTGTTCGCAATCTTTCTCCTTTTGATATAAAAACGAGTGTAGTAAAAGAGTGAGATGTGCAAGAGGGTGGGAAGGAAGGAAGGAATGTGAGGAGGGGGATCGATGGAAAGAGTGAAGATCAAGCTGATGATGATGATGATGAGAAAATTGGCATTGCTGAACATTCAGCATCATTATATACATCTCAACTCCTGAAGTTGCTGTTCAGTTACTATTCCCATCGGCATTCTCAGCGAGTGGATTTTGAGAAGAAGATCGCACCACAGCCCATGGACCTACGTACGTGGAGTCTTAGCAATCTTTTCCCGAATTATCCATGACCATGGTGGATGGAGACTGGGTTGCAAAACCACCCAGCAAGCACCCTAGAACACACGCCAGCGATGTTTTGAGATATTCTGAGAACGTTCGTTTACTTCCACTTAAGCATTGTCCTCTTTCGTTATTTCCGTGCTAGCAGGCAGTCTTGTCGATGCAACATCCCTACCTTCAATACCCATATCAGTAATCGATTCTTTTCCCAATCCGGCCAATATCGAACGCGCGGCAATTTGGCAATGCACCCAAATCTCTCCTTTCTGAGTCAAGATAGGTCTTGAATCCTGACCAGTCCAGTTCAAGAAATCAGCCTTATCATTCATGGTGTCGCACGACCCTAACCTTAAGACGAAGAACCTATAATCCAATGCACGCGCTACAGCACATTGGGCCTTTTACCGGTTCAAGCGTCCATCTCAACTCACACGCCAAGACAGCACCGTTTGATTACGTCTATCCGCTCAGATCAATGCAACATCGATGTTCGAACCGTTCTGAATTCAGACGGGGTGGCGCATGACAGACGTCTGGAGAAAAGAAGCTTAATCCGGCAGCTATGCCGTGGACCACTTCGTTTCAGGTCTATATTTGTGTGTCACGTGACAGGATATGTCCTTTTCCCAGTGGAAAGTTCATGCAAGTAGGTCCTGGAAGTCTTGAATAGGAACAAGCAAGTGGAGAGTTTCAAAGCTTAAAACTTTCTTTTTTATTTGTTTGTGGTCCCTGAAAAAAATTGCTTGTGCGTCATCTCAAGTGCCGGGAAAGCCGTCGAGGGATGAAATACCGGGTGGTAGCAACAAGGCTTCAGTGAACGAGATACGAAACGGAAACATCTGAGGTTAAGCGAGAGATATCAACTGTTGGTATTGTCAAGCGTCCACCCAACTTCCACCCAACTTCCACTATACTCCGCCACGTCACTGACTCTGTGATGACGAGGGATATCGGAGCGTGAAGAGACAGGGAGTACGAAGACATTTTCCCAGGAATCAATAATACTCTTTTTATTTTTTTATTTTGAGAAGATTTACAGTACTTAATCCACGGGTCTTTCCAGTCGGTTGCTTTTAGACCACCCACAAATCCAACTAACTTCAACAGCTCAGCTTTGCTCGGTCATTTACACTCGTTAGATATTTTTTTATCATGTTTCATTCCAAGATCGCTATTTGTTTGCTTGCCTTTACCGGCCTCGCTTCCGCTGCGGCTATTAAAGAGAAGAGAGATACTCTTGATGTTACACTCTATGCCTACGGAAAGAACATTACTGGGCATCGAATCTTTTTCATCGACAGTATGTTTGAAAGATTAATTACCTCCTAAAACCAACCTCTCTAACTCAACAAAAGATTTCGCCTACATCGGAGACTCTGCCCCACCATTTGCCAACGTCGCAGCAAACATCACTTGTAATCTTACAAACCTCTCTTCCACATGGTTAAAAGGACGATACTAATTTCAAACAGTAAGCACCGACACCACCGACACCACCACCCCATGGACAACCATCTCCAACAGTACCAACACAAACTCAACCCAAATCGCCGGCCGCTTCCTCTACATCATCACCACAGCCGGCTCAACCGCTCCTGTCGGTTTCGCCAGTAGCACCGATAACTTGCCTGGAGGAGCAGCTTACACGGGATTCACCTGGTTCGGAACTTCAGTCGCGTATATCACGGATGATAATGATATCGAGATGAAGTTTTGGGCTGTGCCGACTAATGCGTCGGAGATTTATAGTTTGGTTTGGAATGTGGATGGGGGTATGATTGCTGGGGGGACGCCGGTTGCGTTGAAGAATACGGGACCGGTGGTCTTGGATAAGGAGGGGGAGGTTCCTGAGGATTAGAGTGGTGTTGGTGGTATTTCTTGGGTAGCTAGCTGATGGGAGATCGAGATTTGGGTTTGATGGCGTAGAGTGATTGGTGGGAGGCATTCGGAAGGGCGATCTTGTGAATTGGGTTTTCTTTTAGAATTGCACTCGTATACGCAAAATGGCGTTAAGGTCCTAAATGAAACTAAGTTTCAACCAATACTGCAGGAGATCTTCATTCCGTAAGACGGAATATCTAGGAACTGAATTGTGTTGTTTTGCAAGTGTTGCAGCGGTGAAGTTGAATTTAACCTTGTGATGCTAGATGACTCTGCCACAAATCACATCACACACTGACAATCACTAGTATAGAAGATACACGGCAGAAGCATTCTTCTCAGCTCGGGCATTCTTCTAGACGAAGCTTGTTTGTTCTTTCTTCTGTTTGAATTGCACCGTATTACATGGCGATGTCGAGGCTGTGTCAACAAAGGAAGCTGATTGGACTCGCTTCCCGCACCACGTCGGTCGGCCGCCTCGCATTCCGTATTTCGCGCTCTATTGAGAAAGGCTGTAGATCTTTATGATGCAGTGCCAGAATGTAATCGGCGAGGCTGAATCACTGTTTTTTATCTCCAAGAGAATATATATATCTGTGTTGTGTCGTCTTCATTTCTCACTCATTCTTCATCACGATCATCCTCACCCCTAAGCGACCTGCTTGATACAATCAAAACAATCAAACAACTTCCAAAATCCCCCCAAAAATCATCATTTCCTTCAAGATTAATTCCATAAGTTCCTCCAAAATGTCAACCTCAATCGCCGACCTCAAGGAAGACCCCAACATCAACATCCGCCTCCGCCGCATGAACAGCGCAACCTCATCCACTTACTCAACAACCACCTTACCACCCTACACTTCCACCGCAAACCTCAACACAAACCCCTTCCTCTCTCCCGCCGACGATGATGCCTCCTCCATAAACTCAGCCGCCAGCATCGTCAACACAACAGCAACCTTCACACCCACCCACGCTTTCAAGGTCCAAACTCTTGGCAAACCACGCATCTCCTTCCCGCTGCCGACAAAAGACCTCTCTATCCCAATCTACTCCCTTCCTCTTTCGCAAAACAACACCTCGCTTAATCTCACTAGTCCAACGTATCTCAGTCTTCGACCTGAGAGAAGGAGTGGATCATGTAGTCTCTTTCGTGCCAACGATGAGAGTGAAACCCCACTCGCGAAGACAACTTATGTTTTCGGACCTGGTAAACCGCCTAAGATCTGGTTGTCAAACCTGTCATCCGGTGATATCATTGAAAATGGTAATTACAATGCCGACAGAGGGGAAGAATTCGAAATGATTTCCAAATCCCTCTTCCACCGCACCGTGACCTTCACTCTCCGCAACAACCAAACGTTCGAATGGCGCTACGCCAGCTCAAAGGAGAAAAAGAGATTTTCGAGTCCACCACCAAATAATTTGTTGTTGCTTGAGAGGTTGGGAGGGAAAGGAGAGGAGAAGGTTGTGGTTGCGAGGTTGGTGAGGAGTGATGAGACGAGGACGGAAGGGTCGAAGGGGAGTTGTGCGGGGAATGGCGGGGTGCTGGAGATGGTCTGTGAGGATGGAAGGGAGGGGCAGGGGAGGATCGAGATGGTGATTGTGACTTGTTTAGTTATGTTGAAGAAGGAGATTGATCGTTTGAGGGCGATTCAGATTAGTATCATGAGTGGTGCTTGGAGTTAGTTAACTTTTGGTGCTGGGAGATTGGGTTTTTGGGTTTTTTTCCTTTGCACGTTTTAGACTCAGAGATATCATTTCATTAGACTTTTCATTAGATTCGATAAGAAACACTTCATTGCAAAATCTATACCACTCTAAATTGAATAATCTAGGTAGGAAATCTGGACATATCTGTTACACTCGGACACTCTCGAACCTGCAGGAATGTGAGTACACGTGGGATTTCAACTTTGGCTTCCCAATACCCAACTTTTACCACTCCATCGCTCCCAAATCCAATCCCAATAGAAGGGTTATAATCTATAGCAAAGATAAAAACCAACGTCCAAAATTGACTATACTTATCGACTTGAATCGCTTCTTCCCTTTTCTGGACCGAAGATGTCCAATCTCACCCCCAAAAAACTTCACCAACCTGTCCAAATAAACGGCGGTGGGAATCACTGTTATGCGTGCACGCTCACCTTCTTCAATCGTGATATATCAAAATGAGTGATTACACAATGACAATGGAGAATCAAGAACTTTGAAGGGAGGGGGTAAAGACGGGTGAAGGTAGATTCTAGTGAATCAGCAACCTGAAGAATCAGTGAAGTCAGAAACGTCCATTTAATCAGACAAATCAGAAGACTCGCAAGAGCTAGAAGACACTGAAACGCTAGAGACCCAGAGAAATTGGAAGGGTCGACCAAGCTTGAAGGGTGGTTGTCTTCGACGACTCCAGCAGATCAGAACAAATTCAGGATATTGAAAGAATTGGAGGCACCAGAAAATGTTGATGCTTCAGTGGAGTTAAAGGATTTGGGAGCGACGGTGGTGGTAATGTCAGGGGTTTCTTCCAGGTCGAAACTGTCACAATCTTTAGCAATCCCGACACCATGATACAGTATAAGCGCTAAGAATGGCGCCTCCATTTTCGCGTTGGGAATCTCGTTCACGGGCCTCCATCGGAACATACTCAATCATGCTTTGTAAACATGAGGCGATCGAACATGGCTCTCAGTCTCAGGATAACGTCGGCGTGCAGGAAGTCCGGTTCTCAGGTACTGAGTGTTGTATCGCCTATCGATGAACGGTCTGCTAGTTATCTATATTTCTCACAAAAATTATTGCGTTAAAATATATGGTCAATTGAATTGGATTGGGGGATGGCTGTGCGAAGATTTGCCTGCGTGAATGAAATTTGTGCAGCTTCTAGCGGGGTGTAAGTTAGTTATTTCAAACACGACGACGAAATGACCGTATCCTGCCTCGACTAGGATGCAGTTATCGGGGCACTTAGTCCAAAGTGATGACTGTATGCATTGTGAAGTGGTTCACGTTGCGACCATGCTGGTACAAATAGGATGCTGCCAACGCGCACTTCGTGCCCGCGATGGTACAGATCACCAAAACAATGACCTTCAAGTTCAAGAAATTTCATATTCGATCAAGAACAACGACGACTTGAACGCCAATCAAAGTTGTGCTCTAAAGTTACGGGCAGAAAGAAACAATGACAGACTACGGTCGGAGATGAACCATCGGACAACGGGCATGGCAGACTCGAAAGACAACCACACTTGTCAGGCGCATCTCCAAAACCAAAGACCACCGGAGGTCGACATTCTTCAACAAAGGAAGAGAAAATCAAACTTCAAACAAAACAAAGATCATCTTCAATCTCTCCCCGCTTACGTCCTAATAGAGGGCAAGAATCACAACGCCACGCATCCCGGCCTCTTCCTCCCCAAGGTCCTAAAAACCAGCAAAACTCCTAGCCACCTCCCTCGCCTGGGAGATGACCATTAGGAAATCCCTTTCTAATGAAGGTAATCTTTGAAGCAGGATGAAGGCTATGGCAAATGACGAATGGCGAAAAACGAGGGTCGTTACAAGCTGAAAAGCTTCAACGAGGACAAGGCAAGCTATTTGCCACTCCGTCAGTCAGAGTGACGGAGGGTGAATTCCCGACTGTACATTTCCATTTGAGTAGAGATTAAGGGTAAGGAGAAGGGGTCATCAATATTTCGTAAAAATTGGCGGATGGAGTTGAGGCGATTCGGATAGCAGCAATTTATTTTTTGTTTGCTCTTGGCAGTGAAGTTGGAGGCTAATCTGGGGAATTTCGAAACCCTTCTCAAAAGCTTTTTCTCAACCAAATAAGCATTGCAAAAACAGAGCAAAACCCCTGATATCGAAAGTACCAAAAAGATCACAAGACAGAAGAGTACAAGACACCTCACATCACTCCAGGGTTTCAAAGATAAACTTCAAAAATTCAGCAAAACTCCTAGCCATCTCCCCCGTCGAGGGAATGACTATTAGGAAGCCCCTGGCCAAGGGATTTTTTGATGCAGACCATTCTTTAGTTGTTTTAGGTGTTAATTGAGTGTGAGCTGCGTGCGTTACAGTTGAACCTTGGTGAGCCTCAACCGACCCTGAAGGGCAATGTGCGATCGGCGTATTTGGATTTCTAGAGAGGTATCTGAGAGTAAATATAAAAGCGCGTTTGAGAGTCTTATTGGCTCTGACGAGGGGAGAGTGGAGCGCCCTAGCAGCTTTGTTTGTTTTTGAGGCTTGTGCGTTGAGGTGAGGTTGAGGGGTTGAAAGCAGGACCACCCTGGATCCATCTTACATCCCCAATTTTCAGACAACCTTTCTCCATCTTCGTTTCTGGTTTCCAAATAGTTCCTTTTCTCTTCGCCGCTTTCCGTACAACTCAACTCTCCGACCATTTCCTTTGAGCTCTCATAAAAGCATTCGTAACCTGCAACACTTGAAAAGTTCGTCCCATCTTCGAGACCCATGTTCAAGTCCAAAACGGGCCCACTGCCAATCCAGTCGAACAGCCTTCAGATGGTTTTCGATGGAAATTAAACCAAATTTCATGTCGTGTTGCTGCCGAAAATCTTCAAAGATATTTAGAGGGCTTGTGTGCTCCAATAGGCGAAAAACAAGGATGTCGGAGAAATCTGGATGTGCCGATTTCGAGCTCGATGGTACGATTTCGACAATCCGGTCTTTGGCGTGTGAAAGTCGAGAGTGTATAGAACATATCGAGGCCTCCAAAATTTTCGGTTTCTCCAGTCGCCAGCTCCTCCGCTGCTCCGATCTTTCAGTTCTCCATTACCCCAGTCCAGTCTCTCCCCTTCCTCGGTGTTGCGGTTCATCCCTTGATTTCTCAAACCATTAATCCCCCTTTCCCCCTGCCAATTCAACGCTTCATTCCTCCCATGCATCTCTCACATCGCGTACATCAAATTGAGACCCCAGCATGGCATCCAACAGATCAAACAAGTCATTCCTTCATTCCTTGTAACACCACACTTCCAACCCAACTGATCTTCCTTCCTCCATGTTGACTATTCCGCATCACTCTTCCCCCACCACAATTTCCCAATTCCTAATTCCCAGTTTCAGTTCAATATACCAACCAATTGACAACAATGCCGTAAGACGAGCTGCGTGCGACGACGATAGAAGAAATAATTGAAGTACGCAGACATTCCCATGAGCTTCTACAAAAGATAGATATTTGCCCAATTGAAGAAATGCGATCATTGACGAAGAAGAAATATATACATGAAGAAACCTGTATACAAAGAACAAGCTGTGAATGAAGACAAGCCATGCAACCAACCCCTCCCTTCCTTTACGCATCATCCACCATAAAACCCCATTGAAAACACACCTAAAATTCGAGCAAGAGAAGCGTTAACAAAGCATCCCCCAACCACAACCACGAAATTCTCTACCCTCTCAGATGAACGTGTGTTGTCAAAGCAAGGGTTGGTAGTTGAGTTCGCCATGGAAGTGTGTGTGTGTTGTGCATGGATGGAGGCATGCATGCATGCATGCATGCCAAGAATACACTTTTTCTTCCATTCTTGGCGGTCCCTTCCTACACCAATAATCCTGCTGGCGCCCACTATAGTCAATTGGGCTGGTTGGATCGTGAGGTGAGGAATATTAAGTATATGATGTGCTATCTGGAGACGCTGAGAATGATTTAAGATGAAGAGGAAGAGTAGAGGTCGAATGTGAGTTGGTGTGCCTACCTAGATGGCGAACAACTATGCCAAGAATATACTTCTTCTTCTTGGTAACACCAGGACCGGACAGGGACATGACAAAACAGAAATCAGAAAACAGAACAAGACAACGACCAGTGACAAGACCATACCAAAATAATACAAGCACAAAGACAAGACAATACAAGCAGTGATCCCCTTGCCACTGGGTGGGGGTTGACTCACTTGACCTTCTCCATCATCCTCACTCAAACTTTGTCACCCAACTTTGGGCGACTTGGGCAAGAAAGGGCAAGGACTTCCTTACGCAAGTAATTTCATCCTCACCCTCTCCGTCAAATGACAATTCACCTCCAAATCACATTTGCAACATCAATCACAGCAATAAGACAGACAGTTTATTCGAAAGGTGTGCACATTGGCATTTTCATTTCGTTCTTTATCATATTAAAGTATAACGGTCCATAAACCACATTTCATCCACACAATCATTTGTTTTCTTCCACACAGCAGGGGGATATCATAAAATTATCATTTCCTTTCCACATTTCACACCACCACCAATTCAACCGACACACACTCTTTGATTCTCAATTGAATTTCAAGAAAGCAAAATTTTAGACCTTCTCCTCTGGGGTGACGGTATCCAAGTGCTCAGTGTGGCTTCCACGCTTCTCGGCCATAGCTTGAGCATAGGTCTCGTGTGGAACCCACTTGGCGGAGGTACGTGGGGTAGACTCCTCCATCATGCGATCAACCTGCTCGAGAGAGAGACCCTTGGTCTCGGGAACCAAGAAGTAAGAGTAGACGAAAGCGCAGGTACAGAGACCACCCCAAACGAAGAAGACGGAGGACTTGAGGTTACCCTTGTCCTCACCAACCATGTATGGAGTGATAACGGCGATGATGGTGTTCCAGAGCCAGTTGGAGGCGGTGGAGAGACCGACACCACGGGAACGGATGGGGAGAGGGAAGATTTCACCAATGAGAATCCAGGCTCCGGGACCCCAGGTGGAGGCGAAGAAGAAGATGAAGATGGCGATGAAGGCGATTTGGGCGTTGACGGCGGAGATGTTGTTGGCGATTTGTGTTCCCTCAGCATCGATGGAGTGGGTCTTGTTGAAACCGACGGTAACACCGATGATGGCGACGAGGAATTGACAGATCAACATACCAGCGGCTCCGACGATGAGGAGAGGTCGGCGACCGAATTTCTCGACAGTCCAGAAGGAGAGAGGAGTAGATCCGACGTTGACGGCAGTGAAGATCATGGAGATGGCGAATGGGTTGCTAATAGCACCAGTGGATTGGAGGAAAGGTGTAGAGTAGTAGAAGATGAAGTTGACACCAGTCCTGATTATTGTTAGTGGGGAGTTTCAGAAATCGAGAATTGAGAGCTTACCATTGTTGCATCATTTGGAGGGAAGTACCGAGAATGGTTCGGCGCAAGTTGGAGTTGGAAGTCCAGAGACCACCGGTGAAACAAGCCATCCAGGAGGAGACGAAGCTGGTGGTTGGGATGATGGAACGCTCATATTCTTCGTTGGCAACAATCTCAGCGAGTTCGTTTTGGATATAGTCAGAGTCGGCTGGCTGTCCACGAAGTCTGCGGAGAGCATCGGAAGCCTTCTCGAGTTGACCTCTCTTGACGAAGTAACGAGGAGAATCTGGGAGCATGAAAAGACCACCGGCCAAGATGATGGCCCAGATGAATTGGATGGCAATTGGGATTCTGTATTGTCCGGTGTTGTTGTGGTCCTTGGTGACGTAGACGACAACGGAGGCGAGAAGAATACCGATGGTAATGCAGAATTGGTAACCTGCAACCAAAGCACCACGAACAGCCTTGGGAGCCTGCGAATTGTGTTAGCAATTGGTTTTTGCCCGTGACTAAGTGCGGCAGTGGTAACTCACAATTTCAGACATGTACAAGATGACAATGGCGGACTCGAAACCGACACCGACACCAGCAATGAGACGACCGACAACGATAACAGCGAGAGGATCTCCGAGACCAGTGAGCATTTGGATAACCACACCGATGGTGTAGATCAAGCAGCCGAGAATAACAGTCCATTTACGGCCCATGCGATCAGCGAGATCACCAGCGGCGATGGCACCAAAGAAAGTACCGGCAGAGAGGATAGAGACGATCAGAGAAGTGTTGGAGGAGGAGATGGCCTTTGGCTTAGCATCGGCAGCGAGACCCTCGACAGCCTTTTGGAAGATGGGAGAACCGAGGACACCGTTGATGTAACCGGAGTCATATCCGAAGAAGATACCTCCAAACGAGGCGAAGGCGCAAATGAGGTAGGCCTTGAAGGTGATGGGCGACTCGATGCGCTCGATATCGGCGTTGTGTCCAACCATTCTGGCGGTGGTTGGCGATTGATTTGTCGGTGTTTGTTGGGTTGTTGATTGACTGTTGGTGGTGGTTATTGTTGTTGATGTTCTTCGAGAAGAAGGGACGGGGGGAAGATGAGGAGAGCAGGATCGACACACAGCAGGAAGAAGAGAGGGTCCAACAGGAGGGGGGAGGAGAGTTATATACTCTGTGAGTTGTGCTCCAGTTATTTGATGAGCAGCAGAACACAACAGCTCTCGGTACAATAGCGTGGTTCGCCCGTCATCTATGGCCGGTCATTGGCCCAGGGAGGTTGGAGGAGGGGGAACCTTCGTCCCCAAAGCATGCTGCTACCCCGTCCACTCCATAGCTCCATAGCTCCATGCTCCATGCTCCATGCTCCATAGCTCCAGCTTTTTCCCCCTTCCCTTCTCCTAAGCTACCGTAACACTAAGACTAACACTAACACTAACACTAACACTAACATCTCCTCCAGATCTGGCTGTCCACGCGACGTGTGAGACCAGGGCCGCCAAAGTAACGTGTTAGCGGATCTCCTTCTTTGTTTAGCTGTTTCCAGTAGTAATCGGTCCGGTCACTTGACAATCCACCACAATCCATCAGGAATGCTGGTCGTCTATGCGCTACTATTCGCTGCTATTTGCCCATCTCGCCGCCCATCAAGCTTTTCCACCGGCTCCCCTGTTGCCTCGGTGCCCCCTGTGATCTCAAATTGAGCATGGCCGTTCCCGGTTTGGGTTGACGTGAGTCCCTAGTAAGATCATTGATGGACATTAGCTCGTAATACAGTCGCCATCAACTGGACTACTACTCCTAGTAAGAAGCATCTTGCACTTTTGCCATGTTTGATGAAGGTTGCCCGCCGAGCCGCCGAGGCCGCCACCGGGTCATGCAGCTCCAAGTGCGGAGATGTGGAGGCGGCGGCTTCAGATGCATGGCAATGCGGACGGTGACTGGCCAGCGCATGCAGGGTCCGACTGAAGCCGACTTGGGGGAGGGAGAAAAACCGAGATGCGACCGAGCCCCTGGTAATGGCTGGTAATGGCTGGTAATGGCTGATAATGCCAGGTAATTCGCCGTAATCCATGCCGACGACCAGACCCCTCCAGACTGAGCTGCGTGCGGCCCGATTACAGTATTAATTTGTCTGGATGGAAGAGGTGAAATGACTCGGGGCGCGCGAGAATCTCTTCATCGTCACGGGCACGCAGATGCGGCAAGCACGAGCTCGGCCAGCAAGAATAGGAGACCAAAAAATGAGGATGTACTGTCAGCTGCCCTGGGGGTACGAAGGCGAATACCTCACAGATCACGTTGAAAGCCAAGACCACCGCATCGTCGCATCATTCCATCATCACAATACCCGGCCGGCACTCACATAACCATGAATCAACACAACAGCTGTTTTGCAGGTCGTCCAATTTGGGCGCATGCCATCCAGAAGGCCGCTAGCAAGGAAAATATGCGCCGGCTACGTCCGGGTGCAGGGATCCACAAAATCAAGGAATATTGGGCGTTGCAAGTTGCATCTTAAGTCTTTCCTTGGCCCCAGCTGCTTTGCTTCCCCGCTTTGTTTTGAATTCTAAAACGCACCACCACTACCACTACCACCACTCGAGCAGATACACTTCAGCCATCGCGCTTCACAAGTGTATCTATCGTACAGTAGTCTTCGTGACACGATCATCCATCCCCAAAGTAGCACATATATCACATCTTGTCAACAATCAGGTTTCCTGCACTACATCATCCCAAGCCTGTAACATAACTGGAATCAAAATATGAATACAAATACACTCGCTCGCTCGCTCCCTCTGATCGGGAGGCGAAGGTACATGCTCGTATTTCTCGCTTTTTTCCTTGCTTACTGTACCTCATGTTTCTCTTCTTTTTTCCTTCTTTCCACTCACTTGATCTGCTACGAGCCTACACCGGTGGTACCTCCGTCATCATCGAATGTTGGATCTCTCTTTTCTGGCATGTCATCAACACACGGGTCATCACCAGGTCACCACTCACCACTCACCATCGCCTTTCCATCGTGGCATCGCTACTACTGTACGGTCCAGGACTGCAGTATTCCATCACGCGCCCGCCCCAAGAAACAAGGCGCCCGAGAATCCTACCAGGCCTGCGACAAGAAAGACAAGACAATGCAAAGCCACCGATCAAATCCCCGACCACTCACCTCGCTTGTGTTGACATTTCTCATTCGAAGGAGAGAGCAGCACATGTTCACCACCAATCACGGTATACTTCTAATACAACCAACATAGGTACATACCTTCCTTACCTCACCTTACATACAGACAGAGCTTCCAAACCCAAACACTTCCACGCGCCTACCACTGTACAAATCTACAAAAAAAGCCCATCCAATCTGGCCAAAACCCAAAACTATTCACCCACATCACCCAAATCATCGATCGGGCCTTCTCATACAGAACAAAGTGAAGGTGGAGCCTCAATAATCCCATCAAAGCCTTTCTCTCTCTCTCTCTCTGATTTCGTATGCCCCTCCGTAATTAGCATCACGGGCGTTCTTCGCTTATTCAACGCCCTTCTCCACCAAGATGTCTTGGAAAAATGTCTTGACGGGGGGTGTGATCGTGTGGGGAAGTGAAGCCCACCACCCACGACCAAGAAAACGATGGTGCAGACGCCACTTTGGATATGCCGAGGAGAGGCCGTCCTGTTACTGTGCTTGTGCGCTGTCTCATGTATCTGTATCCCTTCTCGGTCGTTTTATGGGTGCATTGAATATTCTTGGGGACTCCAGATCCCAGAAACATGCTCCAATACTCCAATACTCCAATACTCCATGCTCTCCAGCTTTTCCCACACCAGATGTCAGACTTTTTTGAATTGGCCTGGAGTGCATCGTTTCCCCCGGCCTAGCCCAGCTTTTTTACCTGAATTTTTATTTTTTTTTATTTTTTTTTAAGAACCGAGACCGTTGAAACCTCAACGGAAACATAAATACTGTATTCAAGCCACACATCACTCACTGTGCAAGAAACTTCAAAGTCTGAAACCCCACAAATATTCTCACAAAAGAAGTCCACAATTCACAAAAATCCCAACTACTCGGCTCGTCCGATATTTTGGATTCTTTTGTGTTTGGTTTACTGTATCCTTCTACGAGAGGGTACAAACTGTACGGCCCACCAAGAGTAAAGTATACCCGATCTGATCTCCGACCCGATATCCGACCGAGCGAGATGCACTGCGATGGGATCAAATCCACAACCACATGGCACCGTTTGTCAAGGTGGCCCAGGCAAGACTTGAAGAGAGAGAGATAAGGTACGAGTAGAGGGAGAGAGGCATGAATTTCTACCATCCCACTGTAACATCCCCATTCTTGAATGAAGCATTCCTTCTATCCTCTTTCTTTCCAAAGCAAAAGAGTTGGTTCATCGGTAGGATTTCGGGCCGGTAGGATATCTCCCAAACTTTCTTCCTCTCTTTCCCTCCTACTGTACAGTACCTCCACTATTCCCATATGAAAAAAAACGCGGCTGTGATAATATCCTAACGGCCCTTTGTTCACCCTTTACAGTGCAGTTGGTAGCAAAGTAATGAATCCGACCGAGAAGGAGCAAGAAAAGAGAAAAAGAAAAAAAGAGAGGCCGAAATGCGATGCGCGTTTTGGCGAATTCGGTATTTTACTGTACTGGTATGGTAGAATGGCAGAACTGAATGGCCGCCTGTGAGAGTCTTATCGTACAGTACATACATCCAGATTTCGAAGTCACCCAACACGACGAGCCAAGAATTTCCAGATCTACATTAAGAGTCAGCAACAAAACGTCGGCGCCTCCCTTCTTCTCTCAAATTGCTACCTAAAGTTCCAGTGCTTACACAGAAACGTGGTCTTTTAATTTTGTTCACGGATAGATTTTCAAACTTTGGTTTGTACCATCTCGGGAACAAAGTCTGGAAGTTATTGGAATTGAGTTTGTGGATGGTAAGGGTACATAGATCGCAGGCAATGTAACCTGACTGACCTCTTCAATTCCGAAACTTCACTCAACCACCACCAATCTACCGAAACTATCACGATCACCACAACAACAGAAAACAATAAACAACACGAAAGTCAAAACGCTAGAACAGGACAAACCGAAAAGTTGATTCTACCTTTCTTGTACCGCTTGGTGGTAGGTGAGATGAGGAAATCACAACGGCTGGTAGGGCAAAAGAAGTTGTGGTAAATTGGTACAGTTGAAGCTCTCGTTCTTTGGTACTACTACCATACCGTGGTTGTGTTTTGTGGTTGTACCACGGTAAGGATTACGGTACACAACCTGCCGGGCCGGTTCGTCTCCTCGATATTTTGAGATTCTCGGGTGGAATCTGAACTCTGAAGTCGGGGATTTTGAGTTAATGAGTACCCATGGGAAGGCTGGAACAGTTGAGCGGTCGTCAAAGTATCCGAAGACGAACATTGAACGATCAAACAAATCCAGACTCAAAACTAACGAATAGTCCTGTATCTGTAGCGTTGATGATCTTTTTGATCTGGAACGACTGACAAGTGGAGATGGAGAAAAGAGCCATGCGCTTTGATGCCCATCCATCGAGCATTCCCTCGATCTTCTCAGATTGTCAAGTTCTCAAATACTCGAATTGTCAACCGACGCGGATCCTTTCCCAGCAGACTTTCGGTACCAAAAGAAGGGATCCAGACCAGATGAACGGCGAAAACCAAGGCCCCATCATCATCAGCCATCTCTATTCTCCACACGAACGATGTTGATGCTAGACGCTAATCAACACAAAGTTTGACGCCAAACACGCCATCGTCGTTTCTTGTCTTTGTTTTAATTCGAGGTTTGCGGCCGGAGGAAAATGCCCTTTGAAATTGCAGATCTTCAAGGATCTCAAATTCGACGAGGTGAGCGAATCAAAAAGCAGAGAAGAGGTTAAAAGGTTTTACCAAAGTCAAAAGAACCTGATGTTTGGATCTGCTCCTATCTCGTCACGCGATGAACATCCCCAAGCGGAATTCGTTAGCACAGGGCAGAAAAAGGTTTCCTTAGCTCATCTATCCCATCCGCGCATCTGGATTTCGAGAGATCTGTCATGCTTTGAAAGCCCCGTTCATTCGGCGAGTTTTTCATTCCCAAAAAGGGTCATTTTTGGCTTTGTGGGGATGACTTGACCTGGAAACATTCTGCGCTTTTGGAATTCGAGGAGGATAGGGGGCGCCCGGCCTGCACTGCACTCCTAGGCTCCATCCACAATTCCACAGTTCCACAGTTCCACAGTTCGTTCCACAGCACATTTTCGTCCCGAAAATCATCCAAGGACCAGCTGGCAGCAGGACCCGACGCAGTGAAATTAGGAGGGGCAAAAGTCACCTTATCTGGATTTGAGAGATGTGGATTTCCTTGCCGGTGGAGAATATTTGTACAGTGGGGAATTACTCACGGTGTTCTGGAAGTCTTTTTCCCTTCTTCATCTTAAATTTTTTTTTTTTTTTTTGGAAAACGATGCCATGATTGTCATCTCATCTCCGGTGAGTAAGCAAACTGAACAACAGAATTTTCCTCCTTGACTGTTTTCATTATCCATTCACGTCCATCGATTCATGCGCTACAATTTTGTTTATTTGGATCTGAGAACAACAACGCGGCGACTGACGGTAAAACCCATTTTGTTGCGGTGGTGGTGCGTTTGACAATTTTTCGACCCCGGGGTTGAGGAGTGCAGTATTCGGTCCTTTTTTGGCGTCTGGAGTCTGGAGTCTCCAAACCTCCAAAGATTTTCGGAATTCCGGACACGACACAAGTCAAACCACCACTTTTGACCGACACGTCGGTTTCGAGCGAAAAATCTGGAGATGTGCACGACTCGTTTTGAGGAGTTTCGGTGTGCACTCGGTACTATTTGACGGTATTTGAAAGTCGGATGTTCTTCTGCGACTTGGATCGAATGGGGCGTTGGGGATTTGGAGAGGTAGTGTGGGCTCTTCTCTGTTTTTGTTTGAGCTGAAGCTGGTGCTTTGACTTTTCATTGATTCTTTCTAATTTCGAGCAATTTCTCAATTTGTTTTGCAGTATTCGAGCTTGCGCTGGATATCTTTTGATTTTGCGTTTCTTCACTCTCTACGCGGGTGCCATTACTTCATGTAAACTTCTTCAAAAACTCCAAGTGTGGTTGACGCAAAGGTTTCATTTCAATTCCAGGAGCTTTGGGAGCGTGATTTCTGTTCTTTTACGTTGGCTTAATGACACCAACGGGTTGGTTCGAAATGTTAATGGTCTTTGCTCTTGATCTTGGAGTGCGGCAGCCAGAGCAAGATCTAATTCAGAGAATGCTTCTTCCATTTTTGCTGCGATGAAGTTCATTCGACACATTTTGCCTTGAAGAATCCGAGGCACATTCAGGTGTGCATTTTGGATTTACAGTACTTTTTTAGCCAGATGGTGCACGCCGGTCTACTTGTGACCGAGCAAAGCAACACTCACCAGATTAGGTGATCTCAACTTCACAGCTGTGTGAGTAGCGGACGATATGCAGCTGCAGTATTTGGTCGCATTCCATTCTTCAGCAAACATAGAATTTCTCGTTCAGGATTTGCGGTTTTACAAATGGTTCACTTGTGTGAGAAGCTTGCGAGCAGAGCATCCGGCAGATGAAATTCCTGGAGGTTCCTCCTACTTGTGTTATACGACCGATCCGAGGTGGTAACTAGGCCATGCAGCTTACCTCGAGGTATTTCCGCTACAAGCAAGCAGATCACCAAGTATTGTGCCACGAGCAACGTTCAAGGTTTGTTGGCCGGGGAGATCTTACCCGTGATCTAAGTTCTTGCTACAAGTATTCTTTGATGTATTCGTTCAAGATGCCTTCGGTATTGATTTTCTCTTCGTTCTTCACAGATGTCCAGGAGGGTAACCCTACCAAACTTCGAGCATGCCAAGCATTAATGATATCATGCCACTCTCCCACTTTCCAAGACCTCGAGCTCTTGTTCCCGGCTGTTTTGCAACCTTCAATGTCTCAACCCCACCATCCACATGGCCAAAAAAAATGCCTCCAAATCCAAGACCAACAATCCCATGATTGGAAGATCTAGACATCATCACCGTGGTGGCTGAGTCCAAGACGGGGTGATCTTCGTCGTCCGGGGTGTAGCGCGTAGCTCGTAGCTCTCTGGCCTCAATCATTTTTATTTACTCTATCGCCGGCTTCAACTTCTTATCGTCATTGTCTTGAATCTCTACATCATACGACATTCTCAATTGAGCAATCATGAAGCTCTACACATCTCTAGTTCTCCTAGCATCGTCCGCTTCTGCACAGAGCGTGACATGCAATCTCAAACCAAGCTATGCCGCCCCGGTAATGTCGAATGGGTGGGAATCGAGGTTGATTGCCACTGGACTACGCAGTCCTCGAAGTATTCTCTTTGATACCGAGGGTGGGATTTTGGTCGTGGAGAGGGGTGCTGGAATCAAGTACTTGAAATTCGCAGATGGCAATGGTACTTGTTTGGAAGTGGAAACGTCGACAAATCTCATTCAGGACAAAGATGTAAGTATCTCTCAAAAGAAATGTTCTTAAACTTTGCTAAGACAAATCAGCTCAATCATGGCCTCGCCTTGTCGGCCGATGGAAAAACACTCTATGCGTCAACTGCCGACGAGGTTTTCGCTTGGGCATACGACCCCGTGGGCCCTAAAGTGAGCGCCGATAAACGAGTCTTAGTGAACGGAATGGATAGTGGTGGGCACACATCCCGCACGTTATTAATGTCGCAGAAGCAACCTGGTATGCTAGTTGTTAGCAGAGGAAGTGACGGAAACATCGATCTCGACACAACGAGCATTTCATCTGGGAAATCCCAGATCAAAGCTTTCAACATAAGCGCCCTCACAACGACATCTCAACCCTACGACTACGCTACAACAGGAACACTACTCGGCTGGGGATTGAGAAATTCAGTCGGTGTCACCGAAGAGCCCACCAATGGCGGGATCTACAGCGTGGAGAACTCATCCGACGAGATGGAGAGAAATGGCGTTGATATCCACCAAAACAATCCAGGCGAGGAGATGAACTATCATGGGTTTTTGAATGGATCAACCGAGAATCAAGGAGGAAACTATGGTTACCCGTATTGTTTCGCGGCGTGGAATACAAGTATTCCAGATAACGCGGGCATCAATGTGGGGACTCAATTCGCATTGGAGCAAGATACGACTAGCAACGATACGTTCTGTCGTGAAGATAGAGTTGCGCCTAGACTTACCTTCCAAGCTCACATGGCGCCGCTTGATATCAAGTTCCTCCCGAATGGAACACAAGCTTACGTTAGTTTCCACGGAAGTTGGTACGTTCTCTCCCTCTCCCTCTTTTGCTTCCTATCTTCATGTCTCTCACATCGTCTAACATCAATCCTCAGGAATCGTCAAAATCCAGTCGGTTACAAAGTCTCCTCCATCGACTTCTCATCCGGCTCTCCAGTCGCTGCAGCAGACAGTAACACCGCCGCCGTAGACATAATGTCGAATCCTGATCTTTCCGCCTGTCCGGGAAATTGTTTCCGTCCTGTTGGTCTTGTGATGGATTCAGTGGGACGCATGTTCATGAGTTCTGATTCAACGGGGGAGATTTGGGTTTTGGTTAAGACGAGTGCAAGTGCCACGAGTACTGGGGGTGGGAATCCTACTGGTGCTGGCGCAGGTGCTGGATCGACGACTCCAAGTCCTTCACAAAGTGGCAGCCCGGCCGTGAAATTGGAGTCAAGTGTTGGTGGTGGGTTGGCGACAGCGTTCTTGATGTGGGTTTGGGCGTTTATTTGAGATCTTCAATCTCACCATGTACATATGACAGCTACAACATATGAATACAATAATCTTTTTTTAACCATTTGTCTTATCTTCCCATCATCTTTCTGCCATCCAACGTTCTATCTCATCTCAGCTAAACCTCCTTCATTCCAATTAGCGGACCGGTAGCGAAGTGGCTAGGAGTTTGGCTGGATTTTGGTACTCCCTAGATGTTTTGGTATTTATTTTAGGGGGATTTTCTTTTTTAACGCTGGATTATTGTCTGCCAGTCTGAAGCTCAAAGATTTGCCATTCAAAACACCTTCCTTTTCGATCTGTATTTTGACTTTGATTTTGTACACACACAATCTTTCCGTCTGGAGCTTCAACTAGCGGTCGTCAAAGGACGAATTAACAAACAAGGCTGGTGCGGCGGCCCTTCAGAAGATTCGAGCGGTGCCAACCACATTTCCAAACACGCTTTTGTTTTGTATTCATTCACTCTCTCTCTTCCAGAAAACAGTGGAGGTAAATGAGATCCAAATAGACTCGTTTTGATTCAGCCATCCGTCAGTCATACTGACGAAATTGGTATGGTTGTGGCCTACAGTAGCATTCTATTATGTAGCAGAAGTTATTAAAAGAATTTAAAAATATTTAAAAAAATTCCACAGGATGTTGCTCACTCGGCTGAACTTTTTCTAACGGACCACTCATATAAGTGCGCTAAGAGGTTTCCGAAATTTCTGAAATCTTTGAGCTTTTTTGTTTTTGGCAATATCTTCCTTCTATGATCTTGCGACTCCTGGGCACTGACTGAGATTTTGCTGCCTGTTTAGAAAGAAACTCTTATAGCTCAATCAGTAGACCTCTCTCCTCTTCTGGCTGCTGACGTCCTTCTTTTTTAAACTGTGCCCGTTCCATACCATGCATATACGTCACTTTTAACAAAGTCATATCAAGTAAACAAAATGAAGGTGAACCAACAATTTCATTGATCATGCTTCATCGCGCTCACTTTGTGTGTATGGGCACTCTCTCATCTACTCATCATGATAACTTATTTCTGCCTAATATCGGATGAATTGAATCCATCTCGCTCAACTACATTATCAACGCCTCAAAAGTCACACATTCCAAACACCAGAAGAACCCCAATTTACGCAAGTAAGCGACTTACTCATCCACTACACGCCAAACCCTGGGTATCAAATGAACGACCTCAATTACATCTTCACGCATCCAAGCCCTTTCCACCAGCTTGTATGACCAACACACTTCCTCTAACACCGCCAGAGATGATACCCTCAGCCACCGAGCCCAACGTCCTCTTCATCTCATAATTTGAAGTGATGAAACCAGCTTCCGAGTCGGAAACTAACAAGTGCTTTCCTCTACCAACCACAACCAAATCACCTGCATTACGAGGTGATTGGGCAATTTCCTGACGGGCTGATTCCAGACAGTCAGCCAATGGCTTTGTGGTTGCTACTTCGACAAAAACGACACGGCTTGCGAGGGAAGTTGGGAGTGTGTCTCGAAGAGTGTGTAAGAGGGTGGCATCAGAGGCGGCACCAGCATATAATGTGTCGGTATCGACTCTTTCGGAGATATTAAGTTGTGATGAAGTGCTTGCTGAGGTGGTTTCCTGGACTTCTGGTTTACTCTTGGATGATTGGATAGGCGGAATAAAGTGCACGATTGTGACGGTGATATTTGTATTCTGGGCGAGTTGAAGAACAAATCGAAGAGCAGCACGGTCATCCACACCGCCAAAGAAGGGGAAGTAGATGTGATGACTTCGATCCACAGCAGGAGCCTGGGGTGCTTCGCGGTGACTTCTTAGACTCATCTTGCTGACTGTTCGGCTTAAGCCTGGTGTAGACTCTGTTCTAGCAGGACCACCAAAACCTCGATCGAAGAAGATAGCAGTGTTGCAGGTAGCTGACTCAAGAGCCTCTCGTACGAAAGTGTCTTGCAATCCAGTCGAGTAAGAATCAGCAGCCATGTCGAGGTTCGAGACTGATCCGGGCATAGTCCAAGGAATGAGGACAAGATCAGAGTAATTATCCGAGGCTTGAGTTTTCAGGGTTTCCGCATAAGCGTTCTCTGGAACCACAGACACGCTTCCAGATACAGCCACATTGCTGAGCTGAGCAAAGGTGCGGAAAGCATTAACAACGGGGTCTTTGTGGGTGTACTCATCAACTTCATGACCCTTCATAACTGACGAAGTTCTTTCGGAAAGTTCAATCATCCTCAAGCCATGCACCTCGAGGTGTCTCTTGGGAGTAGGTGGCTTGGCGGTATCTGCTTCGGGTACGGTCTCTAACTCTGTCTTTGATCTGTGTACTTTGGTGGCAACGACACTTCTGTCACCTCCGAGAAGAGTGATGAAAGTAAAGAGACTTGGCAAACTGTCGAGTCTGAGGTAGACGAGTAGACGACGAACTTGAGTGTTTTGAATCTTTTCAAGTGGAGCCTCAGAGCCGTGATCACTTTCTGCTGTGAGTCTATTTCCTTCCCAGTCGATCTCTCCTCTCTTCCATGCATCCAATTTTCTTTGGTATGCTGGCGGGAACAAATAAGAAACGAGAGGAGTGGTGGCAAATGTAGTGACAAGAGCCATTACAACGAAGATTGTGAAGGTCTTGGTACCGAGAATCTTTGCTTGCAATCCAATGTTCTAAGCTTCGTTAGCGATGTCCATCTATCAGAAGAATAGAGATATCTCACCAGAACGATAAGTTCAACGAGACCCTTGCAACTCATCAAGACACCAATGGTGAGACTCTCTCTCCAGACCAACTTGTTGGCTCGTGCTGCGAGAGTACCGCCGATGATCTTACCAGCAAAAGCAATAGCGCAAACAGCGACAACATAAGCCCATGTGATGCCATCGTTAAGCAGACCGATATCCGTGTTCAAACCAGACAGCGCAAAGTAAAGTGGGAGGAAGAGTACAGTCACAATATCTTCAATCTTCTCTGTCAATTTGATGGCAAAACCACCTTCGTGAGGGCAGATCAGCCCGACGACAAAAGCTGTGGAATTAGTTGGAAGTTCACAAAATTTGGCATGTGTCACTTACCTCCGAAAATTGCGTGGATGCCAATGATAGCCGTGAACCAAGCGGATGCCAGCGTAAGAAGTAGCGTAAGACAAACCATTCCCTGGGAAGGTCCGTTCTGAAGAGCACCTTGACGTCGGAGAATCCAGATAAATGCTGGCCTGATTGCATAGATCAAGAATAGAATGTAGCCAATGGAGGCGAGGAGAACGTAGAGAGCTGCAAGTCCGGAACCATTGTTGACGAGGGCAACACAGAGAGCTAGCAGAATCCATCCAACAACATCATTACCGACACCTGCAGCAAGAACTGTAACTCCCACTGCTGTGCCGAGGAGGTTTAATTCGGTGAGAATACGACAAAGCACTGGGAAGGCCGTAATCTGTCTATATCAGCACTGAGCATAGTACCTGGGGTAAGGATGTCTTACCGAAAGGGCTGTACCAATGAAAAGTAGGTAGACTCCGAAATTGAGCTCGACCGTGTTTGGCTCATTGCGAAATTGATTGTAGAGACCGTATGCAAGCGCACCACCCAATCCGAATGGCAGAGCCATACCAGCCAATCCCACACTTAGAGCAACACGCCAATTCTTCATGAACAATCGCATATTGACCTCGAGACCGACTAGGAAAAGGAAGAGCACCAAGCCCAAATTCGCAACCAGGTTAAGGACTGGCATTGAATCTTTAGGGAATATGGTTGATTGGAAGCCTTCAATCCGCATCAAGACCGAAGGACCCAACAAAATTCCACCGATAACTTCTGCAATAACTCGAGGTTGGCGCATCTTGGAGAGGGGATAATGGAGAATTCGGCAAAAGATGATAATAATTGCGGCCTGTACAAACTTTAGTCAGGATGGTCCGCGATGCTTTGTGTTTCCCGATCAAAGATGCTGCAGCACAACACAAGCTCGTGGTGTACGAGAGGCGAGATACTATTCGAGCCATCACTTCATCCGTAGATGAAGATGAAGGGTACCTGCAGCATCCTTGCACATCTCCGTGAAAGCGGGTTACACGTACCTGGATAATGAATAGTACAATAGGCTGTTTAGGGTCAAAATGAGTGGGATTGACACCCTCAATGACCCCGCCCTGGGCTGCTACAGTGGGAGCTGCCACGATGGAGGAGGTTGCAGAGGCCATGATGGGTGACGGCGGGGGTGAGAAGCTCGCAGGTCGCGATACAATGGGGTTGAGAAGGGCACCGATTGAAGGTGGAAGTGGGAATGACCCGGATGGCGGTGGAAGGGAGAGAGCTAGAGGAAGATTGCTAGGGAGATTCTAGGAATGGAGGGATAGAGGAGTGTCGATACTGAGGATATAAATGTAGAGAAAAGAGAGGGTTGTAAGGGAGGAGGTGGGAGGTAGAGAGATAGGAGGTAGGAGGTAGCTTCGTATGAGGTTGAGGAGGACTGCAGTCGACTTTCTATCATATCCCAAAGCCGTCGTGGTGGAAAGAAGTCGCGCAACCCGATGGGGTCAAGGCAATGGGTGGTGCATGCGCCAGAATGTGGCGGGGAAAGAGTGTGTGGAGAGACACTCAGACACCGCGGATCCTCAGCGACTCATTGGCCCAACAGCGGAGCTACAGCAGTTGAGCTTCAGCGGGCGTGCACCCTATCCTGTACTCCGTAGACCTGTACGATGCGGAGCCTATCTCGATTGGCCGCCGCCCGCTAGTTTGCCAACCTCTCGCGCTTGGCGGTGTGGCCGTGTCGTGAGCGGTCAACAACACCAAGAGAACTTGCTCAGATGCTCAAGGGGAGGGATATCAGGTGCAAGTCTTCCATCGCATGATTTACCGCGCAGCCAGCTGCATCTTACGTCTTATTGCATCTTACATCTTCGCTAACGAGTGCACTTGCGTGCTTCGTAATTCTCGCTGCAGGTCTTGGGATCCAGCTGTCACCTGTCAGACGACAACCTGAAACGTGTTAGCGGTCGAATACCCCCACCATCTTGGGGATACCATCAGAGAAACATGAATCGAGCCTCGCTGCTGATCATCGAGGGCATGACAGTGACTAGATGCTGCATATCTAGCCAAAGTGAAAAATAGATGTTTGCGTATCCAATACGAGTACGTACGGTACAATATCATCCCCACAATCTCACTGCAGCTTTTGATATCAAATACTGAAATAGCCATCCCTAGCTTCAAACCCAACTTATGTTGGACAGCATCTAGGCCCTACAACACTCAACCAGTCCCGTGGGATTTGACAGTGCCGGAGGAAAGATAAGACAGGTGCACAACGACTGCTTGTAATACCTGCCATCAAAAGTTCAGTGACCCGTCCATGCATTTTTACTCCTAGACATTTGCTTCTATCTAGTTCCTTCCTTCTCTCCCACCTATAGCAAGGATAATCAGAGCCTGGCGCTCTCCGGAATCCCGTAACGTTGGATAGGTAGAGCCTCTAACAATAAGCGAGAGAAAGTGAGGCGTCGCATGCCACAAATTCAGCGGGAAGTCCCGGTCCCTGTGTCTGTTTTTTGTTTTGTTTTCGTGGGTTTGTCGGAGCTTTTCATGCATTTGGAAACAGTAACAGTCGTCCGAGTGGATGAGGCTGAAAGTGTGACTTGCCTTGGGCTGGAACAGGAGCATTCGAGCGACTTCTCAAGAGGTGCATTGGATAGTTGGAGCTAAGGAGTACTTCTGTCTCGCCCTCTCTCTTTTTCAATCTCTGTCTATCTCTTTTGTTCAATCTCCATCCATTTCTTTCTCTCCAAACTCAGCAAACCCCAGCCTATTCATCCCCATCCTCCTCCTCATCCTCATCCACAAACCGCGGAATATACCATTTCCCATCCGACGACCAGCTACAATTCCTCCAGAGCCTCTCCCCATTACCCCTCGCACTCCACGAATTCAACGGCAGCTCCCCCTCAAATACCGGTACCTCCTCTCCCGCATCCAAATCATCATCCAAAATAATCTTCACACTCAACTGCGGCTTCGTACAGCACGTACACGGCCGTCCCGGATGACACCACGGTAAATTATGCCAAAACAGCTCCCAAGCCAACCTAATCGCTCCAACGAAACTCTCAACATTCTCTTGCGCAATACTCAGCATGTGCACCTGGTCCTCCTCGCTTCGATAAGATGGCGTGGTAGCCTGATGTAAGATAATCTCAACCGATCCGATGGAGCGAAGAACAGTCGTGAATTGATCATATAGATCCCCCAATGTCTCCATCCAGCTCAAATCACTCATCTCCTCAATCTTGAAATGAACGACGAGATTCTCAATCATCTGACCGTGTTTTCGCAGTGAGAGCGTTTGGCTGTCGGACAGGTCAGACCCGATATTCTTCGCCGTTCCGAGTCGTTTACACCTGCTACCCCCCTCGGAGACGGAAGGGAGGATGCATGGATCCGATGATGCGGGATCATTGACAAAGTCGAAAAAGAAATCGAGTTTTTGGTCGAGGTCCTTGTGGTTTTGAAATTTCTTGAGCCGGCGTGCTTTGCCGTTCATATTCGGATCGTTCAGATCATGGAGAGAGCAAAGATTGAGGTGGTAGCGTACGAGGTCGCGGCGGTGTGGACCTAGGAATGTCTGTTTTGCGTATGTGGTTGTGGTTGTGTGTTGTTCGTCGGGATGTTGTTGTTGTTGTTGTTGTTGTTGTTGTTGTAATAACAACTTGTGATTCGGTAGAGTTGGGATGGTAAGTTGATTTTGTGTAATGCCGGCGGGGTAAAACATATCGAAAATCTCCCCCCGAATGAGACGATTACAATGCATAAGACTAACGAGTGGCCCACGATTCGTAAACGGCATTTCACCCCTTGTAAGAAGCTGCTGGGACTCGAGAAAGAGCAAGTTGGCGGATGAGCTGCTGCTCACACTAATGTTAATCTCATCGTCCATGACGAGTTTATAGATTGTGTGACGGATATCCAAGGGGAGTGCGAGGAGAGAGACGTTGGATTTAGATCTATAGTCAGGCTTGGTTTTTTCGTTGGATTTGTATTTCGATTTGCTGTTGTTGTTGTTTTGTTTTTTGTTCTTTTGGTGTTGGTGTTGGTGTTGGGTGCTGATTTTATCGGTTGCTTTGAAGTTGAATGTTAGTGTCGACATGCCTGATAGAGTGGAATCGAGCTTGGATCTTCTGGATGGCATTTTGATGGTGGTGAGGTGAGTTGAGTTTGAGTTTGAGTTTAAGATGGCGAAATGTTTTGGTTTTTTGGGTTATTGTGGAGTTTATAGTTGGTGGGTAACTGGGTTAGGCTGGTGAGATTGGAAGCGTGCAGGTGAGGTAGGTGTGTAGATGAGGCAAGGTGTGTGTGTATGCGTGTACGTATATACGTATGTGTGTATATATGTGTGTAGGCCTCCGTGTGTGTATGCGTATCTGTGTGTATATGTGTGTATATGTGTAGGAACGTAGGGATATTTCCATTCTCAAGCAACGATTGTCTTATAATTCAACCAATTGAAGAAAGGAAAAGGCACAGCAGTTGTGGGGGGATAGGAGGGCTTATATAGACCCAGAATGATGCTAATGTAAGCGGCTTTCTGTCGATGGAAAGTATGATGTTGAGATGGCAGGAGGGATCTGATATATATCAGCTGATTGAAGGTACTGGGATTTATACCAGGGTGGGCAGGCTTGGGTTGACTGAGGGACTAGAGGACTGGCGCGGATAAACGGTCCTGACATTTTGGAAATCGGCGGGCACTTGTCGATGTTCTTGACAATTTTGGGGTTAGTTCTATAAAATGGACTTAAAGTGGGCATGGAGAAGCGTTGGTAGACTTGAGCTTGAGTTGACTAGAGGATTAGCTCCAGGAAAGTTCCTGACTTTTTGTGACTTGACGGCGCTTTTGGGACATGGCGCGATTTATGATACCTT
>JBAMDN010000047.1:0-17206 GCA_037074945.1 Tetracladium marchalianum
TGGTAAATTAATTTGGGATTTGAGATTGTTTGCTAATATGTACGCAGAAGTACCCCCAATTGACGTTCAGATCAGTACAGTGAAGACCATGATTGGAGCTCATCTCGAACAGACACAGGAGAACGACAAGGTGTACTTGGTATCAACAAAATGGCTGAATAGGGTACTTTGTCGTGGCACAGAAGGAAGAAAGGCTAGCAAAGAAGAGCCCGAAGGCGAGATTGGTCCAATCGACAATTCGGATATTGTTCAACGGGTCATCAAAGACCATAATGGAGTTGATTTTGTTCAGTTGAAGCATGGATTGGGCACAGAATCTTTCGAACTTTTTCCAGAAGATGCCTGGAACATGGTAAAAGAGTGGTATGATGTTATGCCTGGAACAATTCCGATTGTAAGAGTTGCACACAACACGAATCCCGACGTGCAAGGCATCAAAAATATACAATTTGAGTTTCATCCTCCAATTTTCACGATCCATCGACTCTTCTCGGAACATAGTCCTATTCCTATACCCCAAATCATGAAGGCGTCAAATCCTCCTGCACCAATCATCGTAACGAGCCGCTCCACCAGATACTACGATTTCTTGAAGGCGGCAAAGGGAGCGACCAAGATACCACTACAAAAGAAAGTTCAGGTTTGGCGTGTACCGAAATTGCTACCAGCAGCGGAGCCAAAAGCTCCACTCAGAGGTGAAACACCACCGCCTTCCAGACCAAGTTCACCTTCAGCTGCCGACCAAGACTCTCCAGACACATGGGCCCGAGCCTTACTAGACGTGGTTGCATTCACACAGCTTGAGAGAGGCGTTGGAAGAGAGCTTGTGGATTATGCAGATATTAGCATGCACGAAAAGTATAATGGTCATATGGACTTATCTCAACTTGGTCTTGGAGACGACCAAACTATCGTGCTCGACGAGAATGTTTCTGCCAAAGATCATATTTCAACATTTACTGCCTCGAAATCTGCAGCTTCCACTGCCCTTGTGCGGACTGGAGCCATAGCAAGTCAAACAAATAGTGGTCGAACGAGTCCAGCACCCTCGGGTCCTATGACCAGAGGGAGAACTCAAAAGAACGGCCGAGTTGAGGGAACTGTTGGTCTGAGCAATCTTGGCAACACTTGTTACATGAATTCTGCATTGCAGTGTGTTCGGAGCGTGGAAGAGCTGACAAAATATTTCCTGTCGGGTGCATCAAGACCGGAAGTCAACTACGACAATCCTCTGGGTAACCGAGGTGAAGTCGCAAATGCTTACCACAGGCTTCTGGAGGAGATTTACAAGGACCCATCACCTACTTCTGTTGCTCCACGTGCATTCAAAAATACTATTGGCAAATTCGCACCTTCGTTTTCCGGTTATGGTCAGCAGGATTCTCAAGAGTTTGTTGGCTTCTTACTCGATGGACTACAGGAGGACCTGAGTCGTGTGAAGAAGAAACCGTATATTGAGAAGCCAGATTCAACCGACGAAATGGTTAACAATCCCGAAGCAATTGCAGAAATGGCTGCACAGGTCTGGGATATCACCAAGAAGCGGGATGACTCGGTCATCGCAGATCTTTTCACTGGAATGTACAAGTCAACACTGGTTTGTCCTGAATGTGCAAAGGTCAGCATCACATTCGATCCTTTCAACAACCTGACTTTGCAACTACCGATCGAAAACATCTGGACTCACACGATTCATTACTACCCTTTGAATGACTACCCTATTCTAATCAATGTAGAAATGAGCAAAATGGGAACAATCTCAGCCTTGAAAGAGTTTGTCTCATCGAGGGTGCACGTACCAGTCAGTCGTTTGTTCGCAGCGGAGCAGTTCAAGGAGAAGTTCTACAAGATCTACCCAGACTCGGTCGTGGCTTCGGATGAGATTAGCACTAATGATCGTTGCGCTGTCTATGAATTGGAGTGCAAACCAACGAACTGGCCGCCGCGCAAACAAGCAAAGAAGAAGAACTTCTACTCCAACGAACCAGAGGATGATATTCCACATTGGGATGATCCGATGACGGAGAAAATGGTTGTACCAGTGTTCTACCGAGTTCCCAATACCACAACTGCAAGAACGAGGAAAGCTTGGACCATTTCTCCTGTTCCACATTTCGTCGTTCTTAACCAAGAAGAGGTTGGTGTATTCCCATCGATTGCAAGGCGCATCTGCTAATGGATCATTACAGCAAAGAAATGAAGAACTGATCAAGCGCAAAGTCCTTGAGAAAGTTGCAACCTTCTCCACTCATAAAGCTTTCCCTCGTCCCGAAAATGACTCTGATCTCGTCATCACAACCGGATCTGATGCGGATTCTTCTGGTTCTGTTAAGGTTGTGGCAAATTCGATTGATGGGGATGATGAGCTTGTGAACGTGACCAAACAGGCAGAGACCCCAGCTTCGTCTGAGGATGTCAAACCTAATGCCCCAGCTGCGTAAGATGCCACCCTTTCGTGTTATTCAACGCCAAACTAATCGTTATAGACAACCAAGTCCCTTCTGCACTCGTCGGCCAAAATTCTTGGACCCCAAAGAATACCTGGACCCTGAATTCCAAAACCTCTTTACTCTTAATTACATACCTGCTGGAAAGGAAACAATTCCATGTGGATGGTCGGTTGTGGATGAGGACAAGGCCTATCCTTCCCTATCATCAAGAGCACCTCAAGTTCCAGAAGCCGAAAACAGATCAAGTACTAGGTCTGGATCCAGCGACAGCCGTGAATCGGAAAGTAGTGAAAATGATGAAACTCTTACTTCTCAAACTGCGTCTAATACAAGAATGGTTGACGAATCCGATGAGGATGAAGATGAGTTACCTCGACCCAAGATCACAAAGGTATGTCACTATCTCCTAATGCTGAGCCCACACCCCGCAGTGACTGCTCCTCCTTTGCCTATTCAACTTCCGGTTTGTGAGTTGTTCTGATCGAAGGCTAGGCTCTTCCTGTCCGGCTAGCTCCTAGAAATAAACGAAGGCCGAAAAATACTTACTCCAAAAAGGGACAGCAGGCACGATCGAGAAGAATGCAGAGCTCGGAGGAACCCGACGAGATGGATGAGGATACTCCAGGGGATGGACCTCTTATTCGACCAGGTGAAGCCATCATTGTTGATTGGTTTGACACAGCTTATGATGCTCTGTTTGACGGTGCCAAGGACGACTTTCAACGTGGACAGGCAACTTTCCGTACCATGCGCACTTTGGACGATCCAGAACTGGCTGCTAAGCGTCAAACTCGCAAGACACGCCGCGAAAACGGTGTTACTTTGGAAGATTGTTTAGACGAATTTGGCAAGGAGGAGATCCTGTCTGAGATGGACATGTGGTACTGTCCTAGGTGTAAGGAACATCGCCGGGCAAGCAAAAAGTTTGAGCTATGGAAGACTCCCGACATTCTCGTCATGCACTTGAAACGTTTTAGTTCCAGTGCTATTCGTCGGGACAAGCTTGATGTGATGGTTGATTTCCCTCTCAACGGTCTCGATCTTACCTCGAGAGTAGTTGAGAAAGAGGATGGCAAGAAAGAGATATACGATCTCTTTGCTGTGGACGATCATTGGGGTGGTCTAGGTGGTGGTCACTACACTGCCTTTGCGAAGAATTTCATCGACAAGGAGTGGTATGAGTACAATGATGCTTCGGTGTCAAGAGTCAAAGATCCAGCCAAGGTCGTCTCTCGAAGTGCATATCTTCTCTTTTACCGTCGTCGTTCCGAGGAACCACTTGGTGGACCCAGGTTCAAGCAAATCCTCCAGGATTTCGACAATCCCGCAAGCACTGCCGCTGACGCTGACCCCTTTGAAGACAATGATTCGGATCAGGGGGAAGACCGGGGCCTCGCCGTAAACTCCTCCCTACGTGGATCGTCGAGCCCTTTCAAAGGAGCCGGAGCAACTCTCCATCAACAAAATCTTGGTTCGGGTCCTAGGAGCCTTTACCTAGCCGACGCGGACCGATTACCAGCCTACGAAGAGCTGGATAGTAGACCTGGCGATGCCACAATGCACGATGCACTTCACACCAGTATCGAGGAAGATGAGGGTATTGCCTTAGATTCAACAGTCGAGAACCCATTGAATGGTCGTAACTATGCTGGTTACACCAATCCTCTCAAAGACCCCTCATGGCACTGGAGCGCCATCAACGACACTCATTCCCTCTCAGACCTATCAAGTCTCAACCGCCCTAACAACGACCGTAGCAACCTCATCTCAGGCAACGTCTCCGATGACGAAGATATCGGCGCACAAAGCGACATCGTCGACGACAATTCATCCGCCACTTCATCAACCAGGCGAGGTCGTTTGGATGAGTGGCAAGATCAAGATCCGTCTGATGATTATAGAGAACCGTCGCCCGTGCCGGATATGACTGATATAGAAGTTGCGGGTGCAATCGGTCTACAGCATGATATGTATGATGGGCAGGGTTATCTGCCGATTGTGGCAACGGGGGATGAGATGGATGTTGAGGAGCCCGCGGCGGAGATTCATCTTGGTGAGGAGGATGAGTTGAAGTTGAATTAGGTCTTTCTCCTTTCTTTGTCGAGCGGATGGGTTTGTTGCTTTTGAAGAAAAGGATGGGATTGGAAAATGGGAAATCAATGGCCGAATAGTGGTGGTTGGGTGGTATGACTGGGTGGGTGGTATGGAGTTCAGCATGATTTGATTTTCCATTGCTTTGTCTTTAGTGGCCGAAAAGAAAAGAAAAAAATGGCATTCTAGAAGGTGTGTGAAAGAGAGCGAGAGAAGAGCGTTGACATCATTATTTGATATCCCCATCTTTTTTGCCTTTGTTTGGTTGGGTGTTGGTGGGGGCGGGAAGGGGTTTCGGGAATTGGGGACTGGGGACTGGGGAGAGGAAAGGTTGATTGGAAGCGAGCGTGGGGTGATGGGGAAAATGATGGAATGAGGGAAATGAAACGACGCAACGAGTGAGAGAGAGAGAGAGAGAGAGGAATGAATGAGAGAGAGGAATGAATGAGAGAGAGGAATGAATCAGAGAGAAATGCATGGTATGAGAGCAATGAGTAGACGAATGAATAAAAACAATAACAATAAAGTAAAATTAAACCAATGGTTGACATTGAGGGAAAAGGTGACATTTATGCAGTGCTCAGGAGCTGTATGCAGCAAAGCTCAACACGTAAGTATTAGCAATTAGAGAAGGCTCGTCCATTTATTTGAAAGAACTAAGTAGCATGAGTGAGGAACTAAATTGGTGGTTAAGTGATCAAGTTATTGCATCAGTGCAGAACAGTGGGGAGGAAGGCAAGGGAAGGAAATGAGGGGTTGTTGTATCTGGTGCTTTTGGAGTGTCATGGAAATCGGTATGATGGTTACTTTCCCTTGTTCTCCTAAATGGATGTAGGTGTTCACATCACAGGAGTTGAGAAAGTTTCTGTTGCACTTCGCAATTTCACTGTTATGTTTGGTGTTGCTGTTGAATCTGTTTATGTTACTTTAATCTAGTTGGGAAAAAAGGAAGGAATCAGAGAGCTTGAGGGAAGGGAGAAGACGAGAGCATGAGTGGATATGTGATTGCTCTGTTGCATATCGCATCTTGTCGTTACTCGTCGTGTTATTGTTGAATTCATATTAATGTTCGCTGAGGTTGAAAAAAAGAGGCAAGAGCGCGAGATATTAGCCTCAGGAAAGGAGATCAAGAATGTGAAGGTTCTTGCTCTCTCATCTTGACTTTGACTTATCATTGCTTTCATTACTCCAACTTGAGAAGATAAAAAAAAAGGTTTTTACTCACTAATCTTTTCGTTAACTCAGAATTACGCAAGTCACAAACGCGACCGTCTCGCTCAGGATCAGGATTCAGGAAAGCCAGCTGTTACGTCTTCTCATTGTCACTATGACAACTGCGGATTTTTCTCAGCTCCTGGAGTATATCCTGGTCGAAAGTCTTACAAGATCTGGAAGAGTAAGATTTAACATGACCATCTTAATCAGTTGAGATTGGGTGAAGTAAAGATGAGGCCAAATTATCTGGGTCTTGCCTGCGTTTTGTGTTTCATCGCAATGAATAAGAATAAAGAAGGAGTGATGTTTTGTGGCATGTTGCTTTTCGCCTCAACCTGATCGTCAGGCCGGGTGAGCAAGAGTTGTCCCGGCAAGATTACATGGTTCAATTGGGAAGCTCTGAAAGTGTGAAAATATGAGAGAAGAGGAAAGGTGAATCCTTTGTTATAATTTGCAGTTTAGAGCGCTTCCTTCTCTCTGACTATTGTATGATATTGATATGGAGAAGAATAAGGGAACGAGAGAAAATGACAAAAAGGATGGAAAATAGAATTAGAAAGAGGGTAAGAACTGGTCTTGTTACATATCAATACTTCTATTAGGGCGAGAGTTGTTGTTAAATTTCGTTCACGTGTTGATGTGATGAGAGCAAGATGAGAGAGGGGAAAGAGGATGCTCAGTGCTCACATAAACCCTATTGCAAATCGCCGTTCTTAGCATTTTCACTAGTATTATCATCGCCGTCATTAATATCTATACTGTCAAATTTTCATTCAGATTGTTGCTATTGTTATTGTTGATACAAAAAGCGCCAATTGCTCAAGAAGGTTGTGAATAGGGGACATATGGTGTGGTTTCCATCCAGGATTTCGTCAAAATACCATTTAATCTCTTCAATTGCATGGCGCATACGACGCCTTGAGTATCAGTCTTAATACCTCGAGGTTCCATGTTCATAATGGCTCGCATACCCCCAGCCACGGCCACCTCATGATTCTGTCCGCGATTGTTGGCGGTGCACCTCCTTTTCGAACGTCACAAAAATCAACAGGTTTATAGTAATTGTTCTAGACTAGCTACAAATCTCAATTTTATTGTTACAAGAAAGTGAATGTACAGTGATTTTATTGCACATGTAATATTTTAATCATGTTGATTTCGGCTGATGTTGATGTTGTCAAAGTTGAAGTTGATGTTACTGATTACTATTGGTAATTTGGCGGTTATGTTGAAGTGGATAATGATGTTGCATGTTACTTTTGAACGTTCAGCTCAGCGAATCTGTTGATCGAGGTTAACGTGAGTTCAGCTGTTGAAATTTAGAAATTCTATAGATAAGGATTTTGTTGCCCATCGTATTTTTGAGTCGTCACAAAAATCGTCACATAGTACGTTATCAAAATCGTTACATGCAGCGTTACCGAATCGTTACCGAAATTGTTACAATCCAAAACAAAAAAAAAATAGATTTCGGCTCTTGTGATATAACTTTGTTACACATCGCATTCCGTCGGCATTCCTGTAGTGTTGTTCTTTATAGTATTGTTGTCATTACTGTTGAAGTTCGGAGAGCATGGGAGGGAGGAGAGAACAGGAAGGGAAAGAACGAAGGAAGTCAATTAGATTTGTTTCATATCGCAAAGTTATCGCTATTCTCGATCTTGCTGTTGAGTCTGAATGAATGTTGATCTGATAAAGAAAATTGGAAAAAGTGGACCAGTGAGAGAACTTCCACAGAGGTGGAGAAGAGGTTTGTTGCGTACGCAGTTATCGCCGTTACTCTCTTCATTTCTCTTGCAACATTACTGAAGAGTACATATGTTCTGCAGTAGAAGATGAAAATATAGAGACTCTAGAACCAGAGAGGGGAGAGGGGGTCATCGTTATCCCTTTTGTAGTTTACAATTTTGATTAATTAGTAAAGGTGCGTAACGGTTGAATTTATAGTTGGATTTGCTTTCACAAGTTGAGTAAAAGAGGACTAAGGTAGCAAATGTACGCTACGGTTTCACTTTTACTTTAAGCTAATCGAATCTGATCTGAGATGATGCGAGGATATTTTCGGAGCCATGAAAGGGGAGAATTCGAAAGGAGGAAGAATTTGTCGACTACGACTTAACTTCTCTGGACTGGACTTCTATCTTAATCTCCACGACAAAGGTACCAACAATCGAGCAAGACCGACAACATGACATATCTATTGATGCCCGTGGGTCTCTTGGAGAATCCCTTGACAACAATGACATGGGCAAGTTCATCCAGAGAAGAGCAAAGCTCTTCAAGACTATCTACAGATGCTCATCGATGATTGAAGGGCAAATTAAATTCGTGATACTGTTAGCTATCCTTTTTCGTTTCTCTCTGGGCAGTACTGATGTCGAGATAGGTGTTGATTTAAATGGCATTGTCAAATCTTGTACACTGTCAAATTAGGGAAGAGAGGAAAAGAGAAGAAAGAAAAGGAGACAGGATTTATTTTATATCAGAACTTTGTTGCATATCGCAGAAGGCGTCACTGTTGATGTTACTGTCACTGTTGACGTTACTGGTCAACTTCAATGTGAAAAGGAGAGTCATTGCAAGGAGAGGAGGAGACGGCTATCGAGTCCTATAAGCTTTTCATTTCACATCACAAACATCACGGCGAGATGAAAACCTACCGTGACCGTATTAGGTTACTTAATATCAAGTGTGCTTTTCTGCGATTCATTTGCACTTTTAGAAAAGAGGGTTTAGAAGTAAAAATTTATGTAAATTGGTAGAGCGATGGAAGGCATAATTGAAGATGACCACTCTATGAAGAAGAATAGGAAGCGGTACAATAGTTGGAATAGAGTACAGAGGTATACGTAGGTATTGAGTCGTTACTTCATTCCGCCATTCCACCGCAGTGCTATGCGCCCGACTTCCTCGTTTGCCTTGTTTTGTTCAATAAGGTGGCAGCCTCACTAGTTCAGAACTCTAATTCTAGATATCAAACACTGTCCAACCTGAACTCATTCAGAACTCAACGTAAGTTCATATTCCAGGGAAGCCTTTTAAAGTCATCTCACCTCATAATCCAGCCCTCTCAACACTTCCAACCTCCATCCCAAAGTCCAACTCCAAATTCAATGCGTACACCTCTCCCCGGGCATTCTATAAGCCAAACCCAGCCCCTCAAAGACTCTCCTCTCTTTCTCCTCTAAAGTAACCAACTTTCCATCGCTCCCTACTACACGGCCTTCACCATCATTAACATCCCCATCTCTCTTCTCCAAATCAATCCACTCGCCATCACTTACCCTCCTGATGCCACTGCTATCAAACTTCCATCCTTTTACATTCCTACAGTAACTTCTTAGGTCGCGTTCAAATAACGTACCGCCTGTCCAGCCTAGAACGGCACAGCCGGCGGTTTTCCACGGTGATATTATTATGTCAACGCGACGGTAGGGGCACTCCTCTTCTCCATCTTGCGCTCGCTCTTCTTCAGCTGGTGTTAAATCTGGTTTTGCTTTCCCTTTCCCTTTCCCTTTTGATTTAGCTGAACCTGCGGGGTTCTGCCACACCACAAAAGCATGATCCAACGTATCAAAGCCACTCCCGGTCTTCCTCTTTGGATCCTGACTTCTCGCATGTGCACCCCTCCAAGCCAACGTCTCCTGCTTCCTCCCACTCCCCCGATAACTCACCGTCAACTCATGCACGATCCATTTATCATTTACCAAAACATCAAGTAAGTGTCCTATAAAATTCTGCGTGATGTTCTCGTCTGGGTGCGAGAGGATGAAGTCCATGTCGCCCGAGTCGTTCTTGCCGCGACGGTAGCCGCCTACGGCACAGATTTGGAAGCCAGGGTGGAGCGAGTTGGCTGCTGTGAGGATGACATCTTGCGTGGCGGCGATTTCAAGACGTGGGATGCGTCGGGCGAGTGAGTGGTAATGCTTTATTCCTATTTGTTGATCGCGCGTTAGAGTTTGCCAGCCGTGGGCTACGATGTCTTCTGGTTGTTGTCAATTAGTTTCTATAAGTTTATTATCTCTTATCTTGGAAAAATACAAGTAAATGATTGGGAAGAGACGAACCAAGATCTCTCCAACCCTTTTCATCATAGAACCTTCGAGCGGTTTTATCAGCAACACCGTGAATACCATAGAATTCATTCAAAGCGTTTAGACGCTCATCATTTTGAATAGCCATAACCTCTTCCACGAACCCAGCACGATGCCATTCGATCCACACATTCGTAACTTTATCTCCACATCCTGGCAATCGTCTCAACTCTTTCACACTCGCTACCTTGTATGGATATGCTTTCAGAGCCGCGATAGCAGCAGAATAAGACTTGGCAGAGAAATCATGACCAGTCTTTTCATTATCTTCCAAATCCCTTGCGTGACGGATGACCTTAAGTTGTTCGATGAAAGCATCATTGGGAGAATGCATCGGTGTTGGACGTTCACAGGAGTATCGTGTCTTGAGATAGTCTGGGAGAGGCGGCATGTTTTGTGATGCCTCATGATCTTCTGTGTTTTCCTGTGTGAGTTTTGGTAGATCTCTGTGCGAAGGGGAACTCCTTTGATGATACTGGCCGTATTTTCGATATGGGCCTGGTGGAGGCGTTGCAGCTCGTGCTCGAGCGACGATGGTGTTTTGTGATGACTGTGTGGGTTTCTTTTCAAACTTTGTCTGTGTGATTGGTTTGTGAAAAGAGAGGACACGGCCTTCGTAGACAAAGTATTTGTCTTCCGGGAGAGGTCTTCCTGCTTTGACAGAGTCGTAGTACCAGTTGAGTTCAAGAACTTTGATGATATTCCCTCCCAAAGTGGTTGATTCATGGGCGACTCCAGCAGGGACCTCTCGAGCTGAAGTAGCTTTACTCCTTCGTCTGTTCCTAGATGCAATTTTACCGTTCTCGTTCTCACTCATAGCCTCCCGAGCCATCTCCATCAAGATCAACCACCTGGTCATCTTTGCCCTCATCAATCCTCCTCCTCTTCCTCTCTGGCGGCCCATCATCACTTTCTTGAACTCTCAAAATCTCCGTTTGCAATCCCTCCATCGCCAATAAACCCTTTGCTTTTCCAGGTCCTTTCACCATCCCAAGTACAAGTTTTGCTTCACTTGGCTTGAAAGTGACGCCGATTTCCTCTTCCAGTCTGTGAAGCTCCTCTTGCTCTTTTGGCGTCACGAAACGGGCTTGGAGAATGAATGTTGGTGGCATCGGGAAGGGAGGCGGCATGGTGGCGGTGGTTGCTGGACATAGAATGATCTCTCAGGCCGTTTGAAGATATCTATCTGTAGGCGGCGATCTTGTCGAACGACCTGAGAAATTTTTTCAACTATTCTTATCCGCGATAGCAGCTGGTGGTCGGTACCAAAACCCCAAAATGACTTGGTTGTAAAGTCGGTCCAACATTCCGGTGATTACGTTTGGATAAATTTTGGGATGAAGATGATAGACGTCAGCGAGAAGTGAATGTGTGGTTGTGAAATACGAGGCTATTTTGGGACTAGCGACGTACCACAAAAACTCGTCAACGAGCTTCGAAAGTGTCGCATTAGCAGAGCTAGGAGGATGGAATAAGCTTATTCTCATGCGAGAAAATCATTTATGGGTTTATAAATGGAATTTGATTGACCAAAAGATATGATGAAAATGGATCAAGCTCGGGTCCAGTGCCTTCTCCAATTCCGGATTTCGTGCATATTGCATCCTCCCAGACTACTAGACATAGAGCAGAATGGACTACATGCTACGACATCTCCCATTCAACATTTCAGAAACTTGATTTGCTACGAAGACTAGATAACAACGTATTATGCATTCTGTTTTCACTCCCATGTATAAACTGTATGCTCAACCAAATGTAAACATCAAAACATTTTAATCTCTCCCTCCCTTCATGTGAACAGCACCTCATCCCATCTACCATCCCATAATAAAACTAAGCCCTGTCATGACAGCCAGCACCGACAATCCCAGCTGCGGGAGCCAAAACACCGGCCCACCCTTCTTATATCTCCCCTTTCCATTCTCCTCCCCGCTGCTGTAACCCCTCATATACATAAACCTACTGACACTCCACACAGCTCCCATAATCGCCGCTGACTTTGGGTATACCACTCCAGCAATCAGGAGAGCTGGAACTGTTTGCAACTGGTTCTCGATGTAGTTAGCGTGTGCACGCTGGGCGCAGTTGAATCGGTACGCTGCGGGAGATTTGTCGGCTTCGGGGGCGTAGGCGAGAGGGTAGGGAACGGCGGCGGTTTTGCGGTAGGCGCCTGTGTTGATTGTGTGTGCCATGCCGACGATGAAGGTTGATGCTGCGGCGAGGACGACGTAGCTGGTGGTTGAGGGGTTAGCCGGTGCTGGGTTTGAGAGCTGCAATTGCCTTTGCTTCTAGACACAAGGGAAAATAGACATACCCGTAGTTTGGATCAATTGTGATAGAACCCATTGTTGCAATGATCTGATAGTACTGGGGGATAATTTGGTTTCTCTGCGTTTCTTTGAAATGTTCGTAAAGAAGAAGCTGAATTGGCTCTGCAAGATTTCTCAATTGAGGAGATTTATATAAAGTCAATAAAGAGGGTACGTGTGCTCCAGCTGCCTCCCACTGAGCGAACGAATTGAAACGTGCTGTGTTCTGTGTGTCTGTGGAAAGCACCAGAAAGATACGTCTCTCAAACTCTGCCTGATGGGAATATGGACTTTTGATTCATCCGACCGAGGTGATTTCGGCGACAAAGCCGTGTGGGCGGCGGGCTATCCCACCCCGACTCGGCGTTCCTGTCTGGCTGCGAGACATTATTTCTGTACAATGAGAGAGCCGAGTTGTGGAGGAAGTTGAAGTGTGAATGTCTCCGAGCGTGCCAATTGGCTGACATCTCGAGCTGGAATGGAGACGTTCTTGATCATCGCCGGCATACTTGTCAGATGTCGTTGGTGGTCAAGTCTGAGTAGGACTTGGCATGGTCGCTGTGTCCAGATGTCCACTAACAACACTTGCTTGATAGATGGATGAACAGAAGTCGAAGAAATAAAAAGACAGAAGCGAGGCGGGAGGTTGGAAGTAGTTATATACATGGTTAAGTTGACCAACAACCGGGGTAAGGCCGTTGATTCGGCCGATGTTACGAGCACGTAATCGTAGTAGTCGGTTTGCTCACATCAGATGCAAGGGATGGATAGTAATCATTCCATCCATCACAACACTCTCCTTTCCCATAGTAAATTGGTACTGACACATGCAAGAGGAATCGTAGATATGGATCCAAACTGGCAATATAAAACTTAAATGATCAGTAATTGCCCAAGCCGTAAACAAAGGAAATTGTTTGTTTACTGAGCTGTTTTATATGGCTAGAAGAATCCCACCCGTGAATTTCGCCCCTACAGGCCGCAGCTTGCCCGTAAACCCGTAAACACTCGTCCGTAAAGATGCGATGTGCAACAAAAACCCCAAAGTCCGGGTCAGGAGTGGGGAGCTTCACAGATCGATCATTCCTCCATGTAAAACTTCCGGATGTACGGAGTACAAAAATGTCCACCCGAACTTGCAAGATGTAACCAAGAAAGCTCCCAGCATCGATAGATGCCCTTTACTACTGTACCGTGATCTTACTTTCATGCAAGGTGATGCTCGGTACCAAACGCGAACAAAAACGCCCGCGATGATGCCCAAGTGCAAAGGTATGAAACTCCAATTTAACAACACCAACATACTGACTGAACCGCCAAAATCTACAAAACGCCAACGAAGATGCCTTACTGCGACGTGCAACAAACTGACTTTACAGCACCTAAGGTAGGAGATGCGGACTAATAGAACGGCAGTAACATTCAGAAAGCCAACAAAGAAGCCCAACTGCGGAATCCAAACAAAACGAAATTAATTATCTCTCATTGATACCAACTGTGGTTGACTGAATTCTATGCGATTATGTTCGCCCACGAAAATTCTGGCGAAGAGTATCTCTGTCTACGCGAATAAAGGGACAATTTTTTTTTCTTACAGTATAATTAGTAGGTTAATTAGCTAGCACTACACGTTTCTAGGGTAGGTTCACGATGTCGTCGTCGCGAGTTCTAGGCTTCTTTAAAAGTATGATTTTTGGGGGCTGACATAATCGCACAGAATTCTTTCAATGACTGTTGATACCGAGTTTCATGAAATGCATTTATCCACATTAAAGAGAAGAACTTGTCGGGGGAGGGTACGAGGATGCTCTTCAGAAATGGACAGTTTGTTCGCAGCATCCAATAGAGAACCTCCTAAGCTAAATTATCCATTGAGTCAGCGATGCACGTGTAGATAACTCCCAGGAAGATAGGATGCAGTTTAGTTTTTGTTTTTCAGAATTGTATTATCTGTATATCATCTCTTTCTCCTGCGAATAGCCCATCAGCAGCGGAAGTGCAGGCCAGGAAACTCCTCCAGGTATCAGAATATGTAATACATGAAAGCTCGGTATCGAGCTCTCTCACCTATTTCTATAAACGCCATTCCACCACCTCCCATCCTCTTAAACCCTTTTCTTTCCCATTCTCATCATTTCCGATTATGCCTTCAAACATCCACGAACTCCATATCTTCCTCACTCTCTTCCTCGTCTTTGACAGCGGCCTGTTCTGGTTCCTCAATTCTAACTCTCTTCGTGGCTCTCCCCTCCTCGCTTGGTGTTCCTGGTCCCGTAGCCGGACTTGTAACACCAGTACTTGTTCCACTCGCCGTGCCACTTCCTGCTCTCTTTAGCGCACTCGTTAGACCCGCTGGGCCAGCCGAAGTCGCTTGTGGAGTTCCGGTGGGCACCACATCTTCGAATCCCAAGTCCTCATCCTCATCCTCCTCGTCATCCGTCTCAAACTCATCATCCTGCTCCCTCTTAGCCTCCTCAGCTTGCTCAGCCTTCAGACGCGCAAAGTAATCGTCTATCTCAGCGCCGTCGCCATTCGCGGATGGAGTAGTTGCCTTTCCATCATCCCCGGTGCCCAAAGATGTGAAACTGTTGCCACTAGGATCGAATTTGACCTGTTCGCCGCTGATGGTGCTGTGTGTGAAATGTTTTGGCAGTGCATTCTGTGCTGCGGCCTTTGCTTTCTTTGCATTTTCGGCGGCGAGATCCGCTTCGGTTGGTCCATCTGTGGTTGTAATGGTGACATTGATAGATTTTGGTCCTTCTTGCTTCATTCCTGAGACGGCGGTTGGTCTTGCTGAGGAAGATACCACTGCCACAGATTCGCCGGCTGGATTTGTTTCGTCTCTCTGTACCTTCACGGCTTTGCTGAGAGCTTGGTCGAAATTGTTTTCTGGGATGACCACATCGTCGATTTTCGGTAGCAGATCGGTAATAAACTTAAATTGCGCATTAAGTTTTGTAGATTGTTCATGTCCTCCACGAGTATTTTCAACATCGTGTTGAAGTACGAAATCGCATCTATGACAAAGAAAGCCCCGGTGATCGAATTTGTCTAAAATCTCCATTTGTGTCCATTCAGCCTTACACTGGTTGCAGAACCATTCCTTACGGTCGAGTTCGGGGATCGTGTTGCCTTGCACTTGCTTATCGATCAGGTAAACGCGCCACTTAATCGCATCAATTGCAGCACGGTAGTCGATAAAGTAGTATGTGCGGTTCATAGGGCGCTGTTGGCCTTCTTTGATCTCGGGTCGGGTGTGACTGTGAAGCTTGTTAGATTCAATCTGCGTGGGGAGATCGAGGTCCCTTACACTGCGATAAATCTATCCTCCCTGAGCCGACCACAGAGCTTGTGTACTTCTTTGGTGGTCATACCGATCAAGGTTGACATGTCACTGTCATTGACCCTGCGACACTGTTAGCATCTAGCCACAGTCGCTCCCCTTCGACTTGCGCATAGGACATACGCAGAGTGAATAACTAAGGCATCCACCACAAGGATATGTTTGGTATCGTAGAATGAGCGTACGCAGGCCCTCACGAGCATCTGAGCGAGATCCATCTTGCCGTAGACTTGAAAGAGTGAAAGAGGAGACCTAGAGCAGTCTTTGTGGATTGGTCAAGGTGTAGTTTGACTGGCGGGAGGTGTCAAGACTTGCGAGTTCAAGAGAAGGAGGGCAAAAGGGAAGGACGTGAGAGTTTAGTGGATAAGGAAAGAACCCATTATTCACCCTTTGCGACAAACAGTGCCGTTTAAGCAGGGGAAGTGAGAAGGGGGCTAGAGATGAATAGCTGCGATCTAGTCTGAGGATACCTGATTGTGAGTTTAGACCGCGGGACCTACACTGTTAGGCCGTCTGGAAGAAAGGCAAGGCTAGTCTATGCCTAATGCGGTATGAGCTTGGCATTTGAGCTCAGAAACTTTCTGAACTCTCTTCAGCCTGCCTCGTGGAAAATCAAAGTTGACTTCAATCTATTTCTGCAGCTCAATCCGACTTGAATTTTGTTACCCATTCTGCCATTGAAGGACATGGTATTTCTGCGATCATGGCAGACTCTTCTTCGAACCGTGGTAGGGACAGGAACAGAGGTGGCGCGCGGGGTGGTGGCAGAGGGGGCAGCCGTGGTGGGAGAGGGGGCGGCTCGAGAGGGTCGTCTGGTTTCGGGGCGAACCGCGGGGGAAAGAGGAAGGGGGATTCGAGTAGGGCGGAGCACTCGTGAGTTGGAATGGAGTTCTGGTTTATACTCACTAACTGAACACAGGCGCGATGTAGACAAGAGACAGCGCAATAATGATTATCAAGCCTCAAAGAGACAACGATTGGAAGACGGGGATGAAGATGCAGCACACCCATTCTCAAAAGAAGAAATCGATGCAGAAGAACGAAAGCCCAAGAAGAAGGTTGCTGTCATGGTAGGATATGCTGGGTCTGGATATAAGGGAATGCAGATCAATGTCAAGGAGAAAACCATTGAGGGCGATATTTTCAAGGCATTCGTTGCTGCAGGAGCAATCTCGAAGGCCAATGCAGACGATCCTAAGAAATCTGGCTTGGTACGATGTGCGCGTACGGACAAGGGAGTGCATGCGGCCGGTAATGTCATTTCCTTGAAGCTAACTCTTCATGACGTCCGCTTCATGCGACACTCACCTCGATTCTGCAATGCAACCTTTGAGCTTCCAAGCAATGGAGAAAGGTCACGATTCATGAAAAGTACATTTTACTTTCCGGAGTTGTCTAGGAAAATCTCTGAAACCGGTACAGAAAGTGCAGAAACAGCAGAACAAAGTGCGCATTTTGAAAACTTGGACAACAAACATCAGACGAATGGAAGGATGACGGACAATGCAGGGCACTCACCCATGCTGAGTGACAAACGGTGGTGCCTGAGAAGGACATGACTTGTCGCCTTGTTCAGATCAAAATTCGACGATCTTTGGTTCCGAGTTCTGCAGTGGTTCCCGTGCTCTACGTCGTAATGTTACTTTGGAGTAATCTCATTTACGGGGCGACCGGTATGAGGCGGTTTGCTTAGCTCGGTCT